>JAHPZR010007741.1:0-10379 GCA_019787425.1 Platygyra sinensis | reverse complement strand
TGACAATAACAAACCAAACGATACCAATTAACTAATTTTATTGACTGATATCCCTTGACCAATTGGTTTGCGATCATCAATTTCCATCAATTCGATTACCCTGGTGAAATTTGCATTTTTTAGGGTAGTATACTCCTGTAGAAATTAACTGTTAGTGGATGTATCATTAAGAGAATCAAAGCTATGAGCATTTTAGGACTTTCCAGTGTTAACTAGTGGCAACCAGAAACAGCCAGACTGTCAAAGTTTTCACTTAAAATACTCTAGATTTATTTTGGCAAAGACACATCATAAGGCTGCTTTCAAGTGATCCATATTTCAAAATATGCAAGATCAAAGCTTATCCAGGTCTAACATTGACCCATTATTTTAAATAGTCTCACGGCTCTGCAACTGTAGTTGCTTTTGAAAAAGGAGATTTTTTTGTATACAGTTGAGAATTTTTTTTTCAATTTTGAACACTCTTGTTTAATTTTTTATAGTGCTATTTAAAGTCCATTGTTCCAATGGCACAGAGCTCATTCCAACACTCAGCAGTATTTAAGGAAAAAAGGGATTGAGGGGTAACCCGAACGTAGACCTGTCTTGTCTCAACTTTGAGGATACACATTTGTCCTTGACTATGGTTGAGTTTCCTCAGCAGAGACGCTGTTGTTGTATTTGGTATCCCTTTTTAGAGAGAGATTGAAAATAAATCGCTCAGTGGATTGGTCCGCTTAAGGCCAAAAACGCATCGTCAGTTGGATGTTTTTTCTGATCTGTCGGGTAGCCTAACCCCCATAGTGCAATCAGACTAAACAGAAAATGAAGATAATAAGCATTTGTCTTATCAAATGGCAACGTTGACTTCTGTAACTTTGAATTGAATTGATTGAGCAGTGTAGATTTTTTTGGTCGCTGATTTAACTGTAACTTTCAATGGAGGCAGGCAGCAAATAGTGTTAGTCTCTTTGCATGTGATGATAAGAACGTATAGGAACAGGAGGAACCTATAGAAAGAATAAACAAATCTGTAGTCTAAATTGGGATTCCACTGTTACTGTGCTTTGGTTAGTTTTGTTATGGATCGTAGCAAAATCCACCAATTTGCATGGGTGGATCCCAGTGAATTAACTCAATAATTTTTGAACAGCTAAGGAACTCCTGCTATCAACTGTCCTTTTAAATTATTGAATACTAGACCCAGCTTCTGATGAGTATATTTTCCGAAACTACCGTTACCTTTGATGACTTTTTGTGCTTTTTTAGGCGTGGAATACGCGAACGTAGAAACGACTTTTTATGGGCTAGAATATGTCAAGATGTGTCACTCACGGTCTAGTAAACAAATCGATATTGTCGACGGCCGACCAACTGAAATCGATTTTTCCAAACAAGCCGGAACGCCTAAATTAGTACTCGTCGATTCGCGGCGGCACATGCACGTGTAACCGGTCAAAACGGTTAAAAGAATGAGCATTGAAATGCGAATAGTCTTTCACGTCCTCGAGAAGTTTGACCTCGTCCGATCCGTCCAAGCTCCACGGGTTTATAAATAGTGAACCTTTTTTCGAATGAATTCCTTTAACGAGCGAAACTTGCTGAGAGGGGGGGTGGAGGCGAACCTCTGATCTATGAGCACTCACCAGCAAAGTTATGAATCAAACGTAAGCTCGGACAAAACTACTGGAAACATCAGTAGCAAAACTGATCAGTTCATGATATCCAATCAAAACACTCTTGAGGCGAAGCAGAACGAAACGCAGTAAGAAGACTTGCCGGATGGTAACAGAACGAAGAAGTAGGTCAAAGTCCACTCGTTTTAGCAAAGGCGCCCGCCGTGATAGAGAACCATCAATTTATCCGTGGAAGAAAATTCCGAACTTATTTAAGAAATGAAGCAATTAAGAGGTATGTAAGATCTCATATCGTGAATTGTGTACCACATTCATCAGCGTTGAAAAAGATTTAATCGTTTGATCGCTGTAATTATCAGTAGCGTAGTGGCTATCCCTACAGCACCCGTACAGCGACTTGTATTTACTATTCGTACGGGAGTGTACGGAAGATTTCATTGAATTTCTCTGCAATTGCTGATTCTTCCTTATCCAAATTATTGTGCTACCTTAAGAAAAATTAAGCGATTCTAGTGACTGCGGTTTCTTTGGAGCCAGATTAATTTTGCGTTATCTCTGCATGCTAATCGAAGGTATAAATACTCACGCACATGTCACGCAATAAGAAAAGACCGTACAGCGATTTGTATCTGCTTTTCACACGGGGTTCCTCTAGTATAACTAAAGTTACCATTAAATTTAATAATGGCTAACCTGTTATTGAATGTCGTAGTTGAACACTTTCCTCAGACAATACCTGTCCAGCCGTATTTTCGTGGAGCAGTTTGCGTTACAAGATTTCTCACCTGATTTGGAAGGAGAAAACGTTCGAAGCAATTCTATCCTTCGGTAAACTCAGCGTGAGTAGCCGGACTATATACGAAAAGAGCTGTCTGACGCTGAGAAATTCAGAGAACTGATCGTGATCGGTAGTAACTTTAACATTTCCGTGGACTCCCGTATTCCCTGCTGCGTTCGCACGCAAACTAATCTGGCTCAAATAAACGGGCTCGTAGGAATAGAAAACACAAGTCGCCGTACGGGTAACTTACGAGTAGCCTCTGGATCTCGAATCTAAAACCGGAATGTATAGAAGTAAACCAGTTGGAATTATTCGTGCAAAAGGTTTAAGGTTTTTTAGCTATTGATTATGTCTATGTTTCAAAACAAGAACTAAGAAGCATATTAAAAGACATCTCAGCAAGAATCAGATGTCTTTCATGATGAATTTGTACATGCATGTTCAGTTGTTCAATGTTTTTCAATAAAGTGTAAGAAACGACATCACAAATATTGTGTTTCAAGGACAAAGTTATTGACTTCAGGTGATATTGAGTTAAACCCGGAACCTGTTATACTCGGGGAAATAATCCAAACAATCGTATTGAATTGTTACAATCTTGATAAGCACAACATGGCTTGAGAATATTAGATGGTGGTGGTGCAGGTGATTGTTTCTTTAGAGTGGTGTTCCATCAGGGGGACCTAACTATCACATGAATATTCGTAGTACTGGTCAGGAGTTCAATATATGAGAAACAACCCAGAAAGATCCATTGAAAGTAGTACAGACCATTCATCGTTAAGGTATTATTTTAGATTATATATGTCACACCAAGGCACATTGGCTGATGCACTTGTTATACAAGCAGTTGCTGATGCTTTGAACTTGAACTTTGAACTAAAATTTACAAGCAGTCTGAATAAACAGCCTGTAAATTCAATTTTGTCTACTTCTCTGGTTATACTAGACCTTTCAAAAAGGCTTTCAAAAAGTCATTCAAAAGTTACCAATTATAAGGGGGACATTGGGGTTTGCGGTATTGCGGTATTGGGCCATTTTTCTTGCGGTATTTCGGGAATTTAATCTCAAATTGCGGTATTGCGGTATTTCTGGAGCTGCGGGATGCGGTGTTTTAGCATTTTGGGCGGTATCAAAAATTATCGTTGAAGTCCTGCTACGTTTTCCGAGCTTTTTCTATCCTCCGCGATTGTTTCGGAAACAAGTCAAAACAGAATGTCAGACGTCTTCCGTCACGCGAGTTATTGTTTGAAACGTGATCGTAAGTGGTTATGAACAGTACGTTTCATCAGCCAATTACAATTTGCAGTCGCCTGACCTGACATTTAATACCATTTAATATTTAACATTGAGTCTTGACACGAGGTCAAAGAGCTTTTCTTTAACCCGCGCGCTTCGGCAATGGCAGTGGCTGGTCCTCGTGAATACGCTGTAATCGATTGTGTTGCAATATTTTACGAAGAGGGGAAAGGCGGAGAAAAACTATCGGAAGAAAAACAAATTCAGATGTCGGATAGACAAGGAAGAAAAAAGACTCGTCAAGTTCAGGGAGAGTATTTGGTAAGTTGTAAGCTTAGAATTAAAACCTAACCGACCCTGGAAGTCCTGCAATTCTAACATGCCATGGAAGAATCGATAAAGGCAAAAAGAACAGAGTTTCTATTTTATTAAGTTACACTATGCTTGTCCTAATAATTTATTT
Source organism: Platygyra sinensis (assembly GCA_019787425.1). NCBI lineage: Eukaryota > Metazoa > Cnidaria > Anthozoa > Scleractinia > Merulinidae > Platygyra > Platygyra sinensis. The sequence goes on along the minus strand of JAHPZR010007741.1, from coordinate 6,280 downwards.
TAGTCTCTTTACTTACTTCTAAGGTCATGTGAACGCACGATTTCTACGGTACTTATTTTCATCCTATTCGTGAATTATTACCTCTTAACGTGTTACATGTTAATAAGTCATTAATATTACCACTCGGGTTTCCGAAATAGGCAATTAGGCCTCTACAAGGCGATCAGAAGCCGGAGGCACGTGCTCACGTTATTGAATGACGCAAACCCGGGAGGTTGAAGCGGAAGATGCTGAGGGAGGAAATTCACTCCTTCAAGGAGAAATTGGAAGCTCTGCAACTTTTCGCCTTGGTGCGCGATCTCGATTTGGGAGAGTTGTTCGCTTCAACAATCGTTTCTTGTCCTGATCAAGGGAAGAAAGAACACAATTACCGCCAGTCTACGTTCGAGCCAACAGACCAACGGTTATCTTGGTTTCCGTAGCAAGATTAGAATAGGCTTATCCCAAGACTTCCTCTTCATGAAGACATGACTGATCTGATTGATCACCGTAGTTATACATACAACGTAAGGGCTATTCAGTTAAATCCTGAGAAACTGAGATTCACGCTTTAAAGAGATTCGAACCCATGACCTCTGCGATACAGGTGCAGTGAAGAAACCAGAACGACATCTGGACAAGAACAACAGAATTGAAGTTGCGCGATCACGGCCACCATTAGAGAAAGCATAATACCAATGTAAGACTGTTTACATATTTACAGTGTAGTAACACGACGTGGGAATTGTAACCTGCAAAAACATCTACCAGAGTGCATAAACGTAACTGCAGAACTAGGACGCTCGGTTTTATAGAATGGTGGATATTCCTTCCAATGAAACTGAACTCTCACTGCAATTCCTTGTGTCACAATCGGCAAAGGGTAGGTTGCTTTTTGTTAATTATTAGCCAACACGTCAATGAATGTTACACGTTTTGTTTATTTTGTCTAAATGACCTAAATCGAAAACTACCTGGCTTAACGTTCATTAACAAACTCTTAATTGTTATTTCAATGTTATTTGCACTTAACGTCACGTACAGAGTACTGATTTCAGGGTTACATCGAGTTTTGACTCGGTATTGAGGTGTTGCGGTATTTGGCGATTTTTTTTTGCGGTATTGCGGTATTTTTCGAATTTTTTTGCGGTATTGCGGTGTTCAGAACCCCCCAATGTCCCCCTCAATTATAAACTTATCCACGCCTTCTTCATAGTTTCCTTTGATTAACCTATTATTAGCCAATGAAATAGAGGATAGTCTGCCTTAAAATGTTTTTTTAGTGACTTGTGTGTACTTGCGGTGAAAATTACGACTCCGTTTGGCCACCCAACGCAAGTCTCTACGCAAGTTCAACTTCCGTCCACTTGCGACTACTTGCCGGTCGCTTTGGCCAGGGTTTAACACCTCTTATACAGAGGACCGGAGTGACTGTTCAAAACACTGCAGTATTTGCTCCAGTTACTACCAAGAGTAACTGTGCCTAATTAGGAGGGATGCAGGAAATCAGAAAGGATGGGCAACATACCGGTGCAAAAGGAACCGGAACTTTTTTCTGGTTTCGAGGTCCAAGCATCGACATTTAGCGAGAGAAATGAAGATTTACCTGAAGGAGAGATTTTGAATATTTCCTAAAAAGGAAAAATTCCACCCCCGGTGGGACTCGAACCCACAACCTTTGAATTAGAAGTCCAACACGCTAGTCCATTGCGCCACGGGGGCTTCATGTCTAGGAATAGAACATTCTGCGTTGATTATTTTTTTTAACTTCTAAACGCCACTTTGTTTTTCCTTCTATCCCTAATTTTTGACGGTTATTGGTTGGCTGATAAAAAGCAAATGTCACATAGAAATTTAAGGTACCTGTTAACATGTGGATCGATTGAATGGCAAAACAATTTTAAAACTGTAAAATTTCCAGTGCTGTGAAAGCTTTGTACACTGTACTTTTTCTGTTTTGTGAGTTGTCAATGATGACTCCTGTAGTTAGCTTTGTGAACAATTTTGGAAATATAACTCATGCAAGAAACTATGACCATTCCTTAATGTTATCAGTTAGTGCCATTTTCGTTAAATTATGCATTATTGTTGCATAATCTCATTCAGTCAAAGGCCCCGTTAAAGTATTGAGGATTTTAAGAATGGTGAAAGAGTCTCTTCTTCTAAGAGTTGATAGTTGATGAATATAGTTAAAACTCATGGGGAAATCTGATTGTTGGATTTACAAAGCGGCAGACAAGATTTTATTGAAAAAGTAAACAGTGTAGTCCAATCTCTTCTAAATAGCTCAAATAGACCCTGCCGGGATGAAAATTTTTAACACCTCATGCACCCAGCACCGGAGTGATTGTTCGAAACACTGCAATATAAAAATGAAGATTAACCTGAAGGAAAGATTTTGAATATTTCTTAAAAAGGAAAAATTCCTCGGGCGGTGGGACAGGAACCCGTCAATGGATTGAAGGAACAAAGTGGTGTTTACAAGTAAAAAAGAAACCCTGAACGCAGAAAATGTTCTCCTTCATAGACATGAAGCGCAATGGACTAGCGTGTTGGACTTCTAATTCAAAGGTTGTGGGTTCGAGTCCCACCGGGGGTGGAATTTTTCCTTTTTTAAGAAATATTCAAAATCTCTCCTTCAGGTTTATCTTCATTTCTCTCGCTAACTGAAGTCGATGCGAGTCAAGGGTAATTTTACCCATAGAATAACAATCAAACTTCACCTTACAATTAAGCCTCGTTTAATTTTTGAATACTCCGGGTTCTGCATGTTTCAAGTCAATCGCTGTGCAAGTGACGTTGATTAATCCTCAAGCCTAGTTGAAACGAAACATCTGTCCAAATTTGCACCCGTTAGCTTTTAGTTTGTACTCTTACATGTCGTTGCCGAGAAAAACAAAAAACCTTAGTAAAAAAAATGTCTTTGTCGAGATTAGTTTTCTAGGTAGATTTTTCCTTCTGGATTGTATTTTATTTCTATTTGTGGCGTATTCAAGCAGCATTTTCGTCAAGGTGGACTCCCAAATACAAAAAAACAGGAATGCTCGTGGTACCTTTCAGGGGTTAAAACACAGTTTTGGTTTCGCTTACGTTTTTCACTCTTGGTCCACAGCGGGAGATTTTGCAGTAATGTTAGGGTTGAGCCCAAAAAAATATGGCAGGAAAAAATCACCTTTACGAGTGGAAGGAATCGTCAATATCGCTATTAAAAATAACAAACGGGTCAGTTAAGGTGCTGTTTGAGAGCTGATACCTCTTAGCGGTGGAAATGACTTTCAAGCCACACTTTTGAGACGGTAACTTTCAGCATCCGGACGTTTTCTACGTAGTTTCTGCCTTGCTCATTGTATTTTATTTCTATTTGTAGTGTACACAAGCAGCCTTTTCGTCCATGTGGACTCCCAAATTTTTTTTTTATTATTTAATAGTTTTTATTGATTTTCGATATTAGATATCTAAATTACAAATTACAATTGTTACAACTTCACAGACAATAACAGCAACGAGTACTCAGAAGGAAACTAAATAACTAAATAAATAAATGATAAATAATGAGATATGAGTGAAAAAACAACAACAAAAAAAAGGAAATAAAAAACAAACAAATGCGATGCTACTGTATAAAATTAAATGAATATAAGGCTTTGCTGGTCGAGGCTATCTAATTATCATTGTATTATTGCATTGATTAACTTCTCCCACTTTTTAAAATGCGCAAGAAGCTTGTTTTTCTCCCTAGCGATATGGAGCTCGATATTGTAAACACGCCTTGTTCTCGCTATAAAGCCTCTAAGTGTAGGTACGCTATTCAGACATCTCCTACTGTAGATATAATACTTCCCTAATAACAGAATGTGATTGATTAAAATGAAGTCATTTACAATGTTGAACTTTCCAAAGATCAAATCTGACTCATCCATTGTTCCAACAAGGACGTTGTTATCTCTTAGCCAGGACAAGACGTGTTTCCAAAAATCTGAAGATATCTTACAGGAGAACAATAAATGCTCGACGGATTCCGCAGCCTCCTGACAGAAAGTACAGCTTGGTGATTCAACCAGACCAATGCGACTGAGTTTTTCATTCGTAAAGACAATGCAATTTAGGATCTTGTATTGAAATTCCCTGATCTTAGATTCTAAAGTGGTTTGAAAGGCTAAGGAATAAACTTTCTGCCAACTGATTACAGTGTTTGGGTACTTGTTGGTTAATTTTTGTTTAGCAGTGGGTGGAATCTGTTTTTTCCGCAGAAAAAATTGGTAGATCTGTTTAGAAGAGGCGTCAGAAATTGGTACTAAATTGTCACTTTCCATCCTTATAGTTGGGATATTTGGAAGAGGGTCACTCACTGACGCATCCACAGAGGCTTTCACAACAGAACGCCATTCTGCAGGAATTGAGTTGATAATACTCATGAGAAAAAATCTTTGTTCTGGATTTACAAGTGGGTTGGTACCATACGAGAAGGAATGGTTTTCCGTTATCAAATCTCCTATCTTTACAAAGCCTAAATTTACTATGTCCCTTCTGTACATTGATTTTTTGTCATAACAGAGAAATTGGTTATTCCAGATGAGCTCATTAATTATTTCTCGGTAACTACTTGGTGTTATCCCGTTTAAATCTGACCACGCATCAAAGCATTCCTTGTAATAATCCGGCAGGCTGATTTTCAATTTAGAAGTGTGAAAATTACAATGTAAAACAAAACGTCCTCCAACTGGTGAAAGAAGCTTGTCTAGAATTGTTTTCCAAGTGCTTTGATAATCTTCCAAAAATTTCTTTAAACACGTTATTCGTTTTGCACCAATCATCGAGTCAATGTCCAGCATCTTGAGTCCACCCATTCCAATGTCAGAAATTAGTGCATGGCGCTTCACTTTATCTTTTCCGTTCCAAATAAAACTGTAAAGAATTGAGTTCACCTCCTTAATTAATTCCTTAGATGTCGGTATAACAGATGCTCTAAACATGAACTTCGGGATAGCAAAAGTTTTGACTATTTGTATTCTTCCTAAAAGGGAGAGGCCTCTCCATTTCCATAGACTGACTGATTTTTTTATACTTTTCAAAGTTTCCCTAAAATTAAGGTTGTCCCTTTGTCTTACGTCATAACCAAAATATATTCCCAAAATTTTGATAACTACGCAAAAATTGTGTTTTGGAAAGTCTGATTCTTGCAAGGAATTATTCCCTAAAGCTAAGATTTCAGTTTTTTCATCGTTCACTTTTAATCCAGAACACTCACCAAAAGATTCAAGAACGCAAAACAAATTTAAATAGGATGTTTTGTCTTTTAAGATGCAGGTCATGTCATCTGCAAACAGGGATAGTTTGATAACTTCGTCTCCTATTTTAAGTCCCTGTATACTGCTATCCTCTCTTATTCTAATAGCTAAAGTCTCAAGCGTTAATATAAAAAGGTAAGGAGAGAGTGGGTCTCCTTGTCTGACTCCTCTCCCTAATGGAAAAGGACCAGTCGTAAAACCATTATTCATTACACAGCTGGATGAATGCTTGTAAAGAACACGTATCCACTGAATAAAAGATGGACCAAAATTAAATTTATGCAGAGTCCTAATTAAGAAATTGAAATTCACTGTATCGAACGCTTTTTCAAAGTCGATTGCTACCAAAATTCCCGACCATCCATTTCGTTTAGAATAATCAACAATATCGTCGATTGATCTAACTGCATCAAAAATGGACCTACCTTTGACAAATGCATTTTGATTTGAATGAATTAAATTAGGCAAAACTTTTTCTAGGCGATTTGCCAAAACTTTGGAAATTATTTTGGTATCGACATTTATTAGCGATATAGGTCGCCAATTTTTAATTAATCTCTTATCTTTTCCTTTTTTTTCAATTAGTGTAATTATAGCCTGTTTTTGGGAATTGGAGAGTTCTCCAAACTCGAAAGAATAGTTAACACAATCTACAAGATGTTTTCCGATCAAAGGCCAAAAAGCCACGTAAAATTCAATTGTTAGTCCGTCGTTACCAGGAGTTTTATTCTTTTGAAAGGATTGGAGAACTTTAAAACATTCATTATACTCTATCTTCCCTTCACATACGTTACGTAATTCTTCAGTCAAAGTTGGAAATTCTTTTAGGTCGTCTAAAAAGGATGACGAATGACCGCTATTTTCCTCACTATAGAGATTGGAGTAAAACAATTCTAGCTCATTCATAATTGTTTTGGGATTAGTTGTAGTTGTTCCGTCACCTGTAACAATGTTCCGTACACAGCTTTTTTTCTTATTTGATTTTTCTAAATTGAAGAAATACTTGTTATTTT
>JAHPZR010007737.1:0-61388 GCA_019787425.1 Platygyra sinensis | reverse complement strand
CGTCACATCTATCTCGTCAGGAGGATCCCCGTAGAAGTCCCGTGTCAAGCAGTCTGGCAAAGGGTCCGGGTTATCTGGTCTCACTCGTTTCCAGGCACCCTTTCGAAAAGGACCGTCCAGCACGCAGTTTTGATCAGCATCTAAACCGTCTCCTCCAAACCCAGATTCACTGTTCCAGATGTTATATGCACCTGTGCTAAACGGGTGTCTGGAATCTAGACTCCAGTCCCAGTAGGTCGCCGTAAACGTGCAATCGGCTTTTCGCATGAGGTTCTCGTATCGCAGTATGTAATAACGACGCCAAGGGAGAAAGTGTTTCTTTTATGAATACTTGTAAGGAACAGCTCATGGTGCTCATTTATAAGCTGTTCATATTCCGCCCTATGAATACTACCGATTCTCGATATATTTAATATGGTATTTATGTGACGTTTACGCTCGGCAGTTGTCAATGATGTGAACTCTTTTCTAACTCGAACACAGTTAACCAATTTGCCCTTAACACAGGTGCATCTTTGTCCACACTCATCATATGAGGTAGATCCTTCTTTGCAGCCGGTACCAGCGCCTTCCCCTGAAATCAAAAGTTAAAACGTTGACGATAAGTAAAGCAAAATAGAGAAGTTAAAGCTCGGTTCTGAAATGTGATAAGTGAATTGAACAACATGAAACGAGCATGGGACAAAAAAAAAAAAAAAAAAAAAAAACTGAGTTCCCGGCAGAAGTATAACCCATTCCCACAGCAATAATAGAAACGCCGAAAGAATCGGCACGGCAGCTGTGACTGCGTCATTCATGGTGACGCCCACGACGTATTGTTATGCAGATTGCAGGACTCCAAATTGTGTAATATAAAATTGGAAACTTTATCTCAGTGAAGAAAACGTTTTAGTTCTGCAAGGATTTTCGGCGGAAACTGTGTAAAACTTGACATTGTATCATAAAAACCCGACAACCCTTCCAACAACGGTCAATTTTCAGACCAGAGTATGTTTTTTTTTTAATTCTCTAATTAACTTTTAGGGAAGGGAGTAGGATTTTTCTTTTATATTCAGTTATCTTAAAATTTAGTAGGTAATGCCCTTTTCTGGTTTCTATTTCTCCTTGTTTTATTAACGGAAATTTTAAAATAAATTCTCGAAAAGTTGTTTAATAAGTTTCAAATGGACACGAAGTAGTTGGTGTGTTATTATAACTTGTAAGTAGTTCAAATGGGAAAAATCAATTTTGATCAAATTCCTAAAACAGATTCTCGATGTAACGAAAAACATTTGCTTGTTTCGACTCATGAGTTTTATCGGAATTTATAAGGTGTTGTTTGGCAAAATGTTAAAAATGTGCCTTAAAAAGTCGCTGAAAGCTCTTTCACAGGAGCCAAACCGAGTTGGTTGCCGAAGCGCTGAAATAAGAATCAATTTGAACGGATAGTTATATTTTTGCGAATCACTTGTCTAGAATATTCATCTGAGAAAGTTTTAGGAATTATATATATATTTTCATTTCCAAATGACCACCGTTGATATTTATAGAGGTATGCCCTTTAGCTACGATTCCAAAGAAAGGAGTGAATATTCTTCAAGCAACTCGTGAAACACACACTACGAAACGGACTGCGGACTTGCTGGTGCAGTCCCGCACTTACAAAATCAACAAATTTAATTTTTTAAGAACTGCATGACCCCGGATTGAACTATAGCTCAAGTTTTCCAATGAGGTAGATAATACTACATTTCATCGAATATCACACAATCTACAGCATTTGTTTTGTCAAAACCTATCTACCGGATATCAATCTGCCAGTGAATTGGTGGAATCAGCCTTCGAACTGCTGGACTTATGTTAGATCCTGTAAAATATCTCTTAGAAGAAAGAGGTTTAACAAAACCTACCTTGGTCACACTGTACATTCCATGGCCAATCACACTGGTCCTTTTTTTCATTGTATGGTAAAAACATTGGACAATTCATTTTGTCCGTAATCTGGTTTGAGCAGGTGATGAAGCCGTAACAATTATCCTGATCGCGGTAGTTTCCATTGGCTTTACCGGCGCAAAAACCTCCTGAAAAAAATAGCCAAAAAACATGTTGAATTTAAATCTAGAAAATTCTTAGTATTTGATTTATCGATTTCGATTTTTTCGTTTATTGTCAATTAATTATTGGGAACAATGATTGTCCTGAAAACAATATATTTTCTTCTTCTTACCATGTGCTTCATTAGTTATTGGGTGATGAGGCTAGCTCGGCACTAAAACCTAATTCTATTAAGTTTAAATGCATTAACCATATACAAGCTTCGTGTGCAGGCACAGGTACTAAATAGCTTTTCCAACTTCTTTGTTTTTTTTGCTTTTGTACTTTCGTTAGGTTTGTCGGTTTGTTATTTTGATTTCTCAATTCCATTGATATTTTAAAATCAAAGGCCCCAAGATCCCAGTCGCCAGCCGGTTAGCTTAAAGGAGCAGTGTCACGAGGAATTTGCCTTTTTAGGTCAATTCTGTACTAAAATCATTACTTTGATGCTTTAATCAAGAACAAAATGCTTCAAATGCTTCTGTAATGCTACGACGAAGATATCAGATGAATTTTATCAGAGAGGGCAAACCATCCATAGCGACAGGCGATAGGAAAGGAAACAGTTTCAGTACATTCAAATAGTCTTCAATAACAGAACTAGAGTTAGTTTTGAAATTCATTTGATGCGAAGGACACCTTCTGGCTTTTTATAAAGTTTCCAAATGACTTGACACTGCCCCGTTAATGTCCAGTATAAACAATATAGTTTCTCCAATGGCTTACCCTGGTTTCCATGGTTAGAATGACGGTAGTGATAACTTTTGGAATGCGCCAGGCACACAAACCAAAAAAATAAACAACTCAAGGAAATCATGACCAGTTGGCTGGGCAGTCAGCTGTCAGAAGGAAAGAAAAGAAAGAGATATTTAATCATGATATCATATTATTATTTTTAATGTAGATGTTTGCTCTCAAATATGTTTTAGCTTTTCCGCTTTATGGTTAGCGTTCTTGACTCCAGCCTATTGTGTTCAAGCCCTGTTTTTGTCATCGGGTCATATATCAGCTCTCGTATATTTAACTTCTTCTGTTGCTATATTTGGCGATAAATGTTATATAAAGAACTCTGATAACTCCAAACCAAAAAAGGCGGAGGGGGAAATAAAGTGAAGTAAATAAATAAAGGATATTCTCTTTTTGGTAAACAATACGCATTCATATATTCTATATACAAAGCTAAAAGGTTAAGAAAATGGTAGAAAAAAAACTGAAATGTTTAAACCAAACGTTTTCGGCTGTTGCCATCATCATCTCATCCCCTGATGATGGCAAACAGCCGAAAACGTTTGGTTTAAACATTTTAATTTTTTACCATTTCCTTAACCTTTTAGCCATGTATATAGGATATATTTTACTAAGCGAACATTATGGACAATTCGCATTCACATGTCAATCTGCAATAAAGACCATTCAAATATTCTCCTAAATTAAGATTCCAAGATTAACTTATTGTGTAGGGATACCACAGTAATGGGCGTCAGTAAACAGACCGATACGGTTAGTGAAAAAGCAGCTTCCAATGAGAGTACCATGAAGAAGCAAAGCAGTACAACTAGGATTGGCGGAAATGCAGCAGAGGTAGACTGAAGTTGGGAAAGCGGCTGGAACAAGCACAATCTCTGATTTATTCACCTTTCCTATCGACTTGTCTCTTTTCGCAAAATTGAAATTGAAGTACGCAATCATGTGTACTAACTCACAATGAATTTGGTCAGGTACGTGATGAAAAAGAACGCGTTGTCTTGATCTCGTGACAACAGACATTCTTTTGTGTCCGCTACTCCAATCAAAAGAGTGACACTACAATGAAATGTAGCTCGCTGTTTTAATGTGGCGGTTTCTAGGCAAGGTTTAATCACGAAATTCATTGTAATAAAAAAAAATGATGTCTATCATTGGAAAGTTTTTACAAGGCCTTACAATATGAATACTTCAGGCTCATCCTCGGTGTAAAACCTGTTAAACTCACCGGTGACACACAAAAAAAAAAAGCTTGGCGATCATGTTTTATAGACAATTATATGTACTTCAGACCCATTTCGGAGTTTGGGAGCAGACTGTTTGCGAGCTTATTTATCTAGATGTATATAAATATACACTAAAGCACTCAAGATTGTGCTAATAATAAGGTCTGCAACTATTGGGCGAGGCCTAGTGTTATGATAAATACAGGTGATGAAATGAACTTATATTTAGCGACAGTTTGAATCGTGATTCAGATTGTTCTTAACAAGACGTCATCAGTAGACGGTAGGTTTGGTTCACCGATTTTCAAAGGAAACCCCGTTTCGGTTTAAAAATCGCTGAGAAGGTTATAACGTTGCAAAAGAAAGCCGACGTCATAATCGTTCTCTCTTTTATCTTTTGTAGACTCTAAAGAACCAACTCATAATCATTCCCCGAAGGCATTTCGCAAATTTAGAAACTATCTTAGCTCAGAATCACACACACAAAAAAGCTTAAAGCTCCTTGTATTCTTTTTTGGAAAGTTGAGTTATGGGTAATGAGAGATTTTACAGTTGAAGAAACTAATGTAAATAAAAATGCTAACAGAGGTTGAGGTTTTATAGACCATTTTATCTTAGCTCAGAACCACAAATAAAGGAATAAATTGGTTAAAGCTCCTTGTACTCTTTTTTGGAAAGTTGAGTCACGGGGAATGGGAACCAAAAATAAGAAAAACCTTTACAGTTTAGGAAACTAATGTGATGATGTCCTTTTTGTGAATAGACCAGCTAATAAAGATTAAAACCTCACCCTAGTAGAATCAAAATAAAACTCACCTTTGGTAATCGGGCAATGTCGCACTCTTGGAGTTTGGGAGCAGACTGTTTGCGAGCTTATTTATCTAGAAGTATTTAAATATCTACTAAAGCACTCAAGATTGTGCCAATAATAAGGTCTCCAACTATTGGGCGAGGCTTAGTTTTATGATAAATACATCTAATGAAATAAACTTATATTTAGCGACAGTTTGAAGCGTGGTTCATATTGTTCTTAACAAGACGTCATCAGTGGACAGTTGGTTTGGCTCAACGATTTTCAAAGGAAACCCCGTTTCGGTTCAAAAATCGCTAAGATGGTTGTTGAGTCGCAAAAGAGCTTAGTGTTATGATAAATACAGGTAATGAAATGACAATAGCGACAGTTCAGAACTTAAAACCAGACGTCATCATTGGAGCGTTAGTTTGCTTCACCGATTTTCAAAGGAAACCCCTTTTCGGTTCAAAAATCGCTAAGAGGGTTGTTGAGTCGCAAAAGAGCTTAGTGTTATGATAAATACAGGTAATGAAATGACAATAGTGACAGTTTAAAACTTGAAACCAGACGTCATCATTGGAGCATTAGTTTGCTTCACCGATTTTCAAAGGAAACCCCATTTCGGTTCAAAAATCGCCAAGAGGGTTGTTGAGTCGCAAAAGAGCTTAGTGTTATGATAAATACAGGTAATGAAATGACAATAGCGACAGTTTAGAACTTAAAACCAGAAAAGGGCATTACCTACTAAATTTTAAGATAACTGAATATAAAAGAAAAATCCTACTCCCTTCCCTAAAAGTTAATTAGAGAATTAAAAAAAAAACATACTCTGGTCTGAAAATTGACCGTTGTTGGAAGGGTTGTCGGGTTTTTATGATACAATGTCAAGTTTTACACAGTTTCCGCCGAAAATCCTTGCAGAACTAAAACGTTTTCTTCACTGAGATAAAGTTTCCAATTTTATATTACACAATTTGGAGTCCTGCAATCTGCATAACAATACGTCGTGGGCGTCACCATGAATGACGCAGTCACAGCTGCCGTGCCGATTCTTTCGGCGTTTCTATTATTGCTGTGGGAATGGGTTATACTTCTGCCGGGAACTCAGTTTTTTTTTTTTTTTTTTTTTTTGTCCCATGCTCGTTTCATGTTGTTCAATTCACTTATCACATTTCAGAACCGAGCTTTGACTTCTCTATTTTGCTTTACTTATCGTCAACGTTTTAACTTTTGATTTCAGGGGAAGGCGCTGGTACCGGCTGCAAAGAAGGATCTACCTCATATGATGAGTGTGGACAAAGATGCACCTGTGTTAGAGGCAAATTGGTTAACTGCGTTCGAGTTAGAAAAGAGTTCACATCATTGACAACTGCCGAGCGTAAACGTCACATAAATACCATATTAAATATATCGAGAATCGGTAGTATTCATAGGGCGGAATATGAACAGCTTATAAATGAGCACCATGAGCTGTTCCGTACAAGTATTCATAGAAAGAAACACTTTCTCCCTTGGCGTCGTTATTACATACTGCGATACGAGAACCTCATGCGAAAAGCCGATTGCACGTTTACGGCGACCTACTGGGACTGGAGTCTAGATTCCAGACACCCGTTTAGCACAGGTGCATATAACATCTGGAACAGTGAATCTGGGTTTGGAGGAGACGGTTTAGATGCTGATCAAAACTGCGTGCTGGACGGTCCTTTTCGAAAGGGTGCCTGGAAACGAGTGAGACCAGATAACCCGGAACCTTTGCCAGACTGCTTGACACGGGACTTCTACGGGGATCCTCCTGACGAGATAGATGTGACGGAAGCTTTAGAATTCGATAATTTCACCGACTTTGAAATGACTTTGAGAGTGACGCTGCACAACACGGTACATTGCCAAATCAATGGCGCCATGTGCTCACAAGAATCCGCTTCCGCTCCAGAGTTTTTTCTTCATCACGGTTTCATCGATAAGATCTGGGACGACTGGCAAAAAAAAGAGTTTGGCCCACAAGTACGCCTTCTTCCCGACACTTCAAGAAAACATGACAGGAACGGATTTGACACCTGTCGAACTGATTGACCTTTCTACCCAACCAGGAGGCGTAAGTGCTGAGTATGAACCTTACAAGCCAGAACAAAAAATTAGGGCTGAATTAGCAGGTAAGAAATTGTTATGTAGCCTGCATAGCCTCGCTTATCTCTCTCTCAGGCTCCTCGCGACTTTGGCGCTTGTTATCGTGGTTTTCCCGCTTTCCAAATTACTTCAAAATGCCAAGCTGCGCAGGCTACTGTCCATCCATCTAGGACTTTGTATTAGAGACACTTTCTAGTGGGCCCATAATCTACCAACTTATTCCATTTCTCCTTTCCCTCGCTCCCTTCGTTCTCTTTTTAATCCTTTTTTCCTTGCTTTGTTCCTTTCTTCCTTTCGTACTTTCTCTCCTTTTCTTTAAGTCGTTTTTTACTCTGTCACTCTGTTTTAGTGTACTGGACGACGGGCTATGTTATAGTCCCTCTTTAGGATCTGGCAAGAATAAAAAGCACTCAAGGAGCAATAAAGACGACGCAAGAAAAACGCACAAAGCAAAACAATAAAACAAGAAAAGCAAAATAAAACAGTACATAAAGAGTAGGCGGGTCACCTCGTAGATAATCTTTTTCTTTTCGTGTATCGGAAATCGATCGGTTTGTGAAACAATTCGGTATTGTTTCCGTGAGAGTCTCCAGTAATGACAAAACGTGGCTGTTGTAGTTGCGAATCGGATCGGTACAAAATTAATTAAAATCCATACGTGTATCGGGAAAGAGAACGATTTCCTTTCAGAAAGAAACCGGGAACCCTGAATTCCAGCTTCTGTCCGAGAATCTAACAACTTTTCGTTACAGAATGGTGCACCAATGAAGCTTTAAGTTTGTCAACGCTTTTCGTCAAAGTTCTTTGTAAAAGAATTATTTCGTTCGCAAGCCACTGAGCCACAAAGACGAGCAAGTCTCGACTAATCATTACGGCGTTCAATTTTTAAAGGCTTAATAGCTTGGTTAGAAAAAGCATACAAACTGCAGTGACAAAAATGACAAACATACGATTCGTTAAGTAAATGATTTCTCTTCCAACATTTGTTGTATTGTCATGTTTGTCACAGTGACTTCCGTTTATGTGCTATTTTTTATTAAGATAGAACGGCCAAAGAAAAAAAATTAAAGCTTTGAAAAGTCTAAGCTCAAGACGGATATTTGAGGGTGGAAAGTTACTTTCGACGAGAAAAATAAACTCGCATTGAAATGTTTCTAAAACGTTGACAGCCTTGGCTTTTACCGTGAAATAGAGCTAACAATACATAAGAGATGCATTTAAGGGTTGATTCCATTGCTTAAAGATAATGCAACTGACACGATTAAGATTTGTTTTTTTCGTTGTTTTACGAATAAGCTGTTTGTCTTTGTTTTCTCCAGCTTTTAGTCTGAACGAACTACGTCACCTAAAGCGCCGACCATACACTGGTCTCAGTTCAAAAGCTATCAGATTGTTCCAGATATCACCAGCTGAGTTAAAGAAGATCAGAGAGCTTGAGAAATGGCTTGATCCCAATGTGATTGAGCCCTAACACTAATTGTTTGCTGCCCTAACGATCGTAGCTATAGTGTGCAAGGAAGTCATCTTTTGTCAGATCTCGTCGTTTAGCCCAACTCATGCAAATGCATCCTGGTAGGTTTACCTCAACTCGTGATTACCTCGTTAATAAAGCAATCTTCAATAACTATCATTAAAACAAACAAAATTAGTTAACTTAAAAAACAAAACATCGTTTAAATTAGAACATTATATAATAGGTCAAATTCTTCTTATTCTTGGTTAGCTCTAACTTGTGATCAGGTGGAAGACTTTTTGTGACTTTGTTATATTTAGCATGAGACTTTGAAACTAAATTTTCAATAAACGAATTGCCACGAAGCGTAGTTCAGCCGAGTTGGCTATCTCTCATAGAAAACTAGGGCTTGTTTTAGGAGACACTCCAAAGCTCAAATACCAGAATTAAACTTAAGCCATTTTTTTTTAGTTTCTTGAGCAGACGGAGCATTCGTTGTTCATCAGCGAATAGGAAACGATCAATAAGCTAATCAAATTCGTAGATTTTCATTAGTAGAACACAGCTGATGAGCTACCAAAAAACATATTTTTGTAGATTCATTGTTGCCGTGCATCTGTTGATAGCTAGGTCACAGTACTCGTCATAATGTGGTAAGAAAATTAGTGACACACTTAGCTTGCATCATCATCTACCACATTTTTTAGATACATCATCTGTGTTCAGCTACTGAACAGAACTTAGCAACAGAGTGACATGGAAACGTATAGTTGATAATCTGGAATTTAGAGCAGGCCGTGTAAAATCGTGAGATTGCATTGGTAGATTACACGATCCCAAAATGATTCTGAATATTGAAGGGAAAGATAGAGTCGGGATGGCTCCTCGTGCTGTTCTTTCCAAGGTTAATTCGGCTTAAAGTTGAAGAGTCAGGGATAGGCAAATTACTCAATCCTTATAACACTCATTTCAGCTTTTTCTATTTTAATTGCAAAGTCGTCAATAGTATTTAGAACAAGCTATGGGATTAAGGAAATATCGCATTGTAACTAACGGGCAAACGTGGACTGCGCAAAGGATGTCTTGCTTCTATGGTATGCATTAAGTATGTATCTTTACATTCTCGTCCCCGGAGCCCACGATCCTTCTGGCCTGTGGCAGGGATCGAGAGCTCTGGTTTGGTCCAAAACCGGAAGTCCGCGATTCATGGACTTCCCGTCAAATCTAGCAAATCTGATTGGTTGAGGAGACGAGACGAATACTCTGCGCATACTCAGAAAATCGGGTCCGGCCAGAGCTCTCGATCCCTGCCACAGGCCAGAAGGATCGTGGGCTCTGGGGACGAGAATGGTATCTTTAAAGGGACACAGTCAGCTGGTGCACATGCGCATTACATACCATTCCATAGCTATTTTGCATACAATAGACGCGATAAACACTGTTTTTAACCAGATATTATAACAAAATATTATCATAAGATGAGCAAAAGGACACTCAAAAACAGGTTTTTCAGTAAACGATTGAAAACCAAACAAAACACTGCGAAAAATGAAGCGGATTTTTAGATGACCTTTGATTTCAGGTTGAGGTAAACATTTTTCAAAGTGAGAAAAACTAGTGTCCAGGTCAGCGCAGGCACAAAGTTGACTGTGTCCCTTAAAACTAATGTTTGAGCTGTTGTTGATTAGGACTTAGTTTTAGAAGCCGTTATTATTAATGATTAATCGACATTTAGAATTCAGTCAGAACAGCAATTTTACAATTACAAGAAGAAGCTTTTATGTCTAAGCTGCAGTTGCTTAGAACTTATAGTTTTAGAAGCCGTTTAATTGATAATTTACAATCAGAAACCAGCACGTAGTTGTAAGAAAATATTTTGGCATCATGAAGGTTTTATGTCTTCGCTGCAGTTGACCAGAACTTACAGCTTTAGAAGCTGTTTTTAACTGGGAATTCACAATTATAATCGTGTAAGGTTTGCCAGCTAAAAATTTTTGGTCATTTCCTTCAAGTTTTAGTTATTGGTTACATTGTTGCTCGGCACAGTGGCAGAGAATTATTTCAACAAATGTTATAGATTGCTAATGGGTTAGAATTAAGAATAAAAATGTGGGGTAAAACGTTTTAACCCAATTCTCATTCTGTGCAATTTGTAGTTTAGTAGTACCGCGCATTGCGCACTATATAAACAATGACTTTTTTAAGTCCGAATGCTCGGAGATGTTGTTGCCCCCACTGGATCGGATGTTACACTGTGGGCTATTCAGTCCATTCTACGGTATTTCAAATCTGCAATGAGTAACTTCTTCAAAATTGCAAGAGGCTACCCTAGGGTCCTCGCTGCTCATTGGAAGGGTTCTTAGTACCTTCTTTTCCACCCCAAACCCCGCTTATCTCCAGAAGAATTGACGTAATAATAATCAACCTTATATAGCCAGTATACCATTCCAATGAGTTAACTTTACTAATAACCACGTGCCCATCAAGACGCCACAGTCGAAAGTGGTGAAGCGGCCTTTACACGGAGTACTTAAGTTGGCAAACTTAAAGTGCTACTGCGACCAAAAATCAATTCCTCGTTTTCTTTGTATTTCAAAACCATGTAACTGAGACACTAAGTGGCCAAAGGTTTACCTTCATTTAAAAGAGATTTATGTTGTCTGAACTTTTCCTTATTAATGGTCTGCCATTACTATTGTTAAAAACTTGAGAAAGCTGGATCGACAATAAAATAATCAGAAGCTTAAAAATGCAATGCGTGTTTACGCGCCTAAATTAGTATGCAACACGGGAGTTTAGAACTTTCAGAGTTTTAAACTCGTGCTTTGCATGTAAAATAAGCTGAGTTTACACGCTGCAGTTTTAAACTATCATCTTATCCTCGATCCAACCTTCTGAAGTCACTCTTCTAATCGGTCAGTTTTGAACATGAACAATGGTGGACCCTGAAAACCTAAATTTGAACCTAAACTTGAACCCAAAGAAAACAGCCTTTGAATAAAATTCGATTCTTAAGATTTTGCCAGTGAGGTGTCAAACAAACACGCTTTTAAAATCCGAAGGAAAATAAGAAGTGAATATTTTGATCTTAGTATCACTTAAAGTTGGAGTGTGCGAGTGGCAAAAAAGCTGTCGCATACACGAAATTGGCAAACTATAAGCGTCCATTAGACTCACCTGTAGTCTAGACAAATTTTCCAACAAAGTGTCGTACGCACCAGCTTTTTTTGGGTCATAAAGTCGTATTAACGATTGGGAAACGTGTTGTTCTACCGCTCATCCAAGCACAATACTCGCTCTATTCACGTGATTTGCGTGACACTACACAAAATGGCGGGCGAACGTCAAGATACACGTGAGAAAACTTTCAACTTATCAAAGAAGTTTACAATTGTTTGGCTGTGGCTCTGTGTCATCGTTTTATCCGCAACCTTACGACTACGCTAAGCTAAAGAAAATTGAAGCAAGTTCGATCCATTGCGCAAAAGATTTTTGAAGATCGCCCCGTCTTCTGTGTGAAACTTTTGCAGGAGCGTGTTCTGCGCGCCAAGGGTTTTACTGATATACGTTTTCGTTCAAACCTCTCTATTTCTCTAGTTCTTTCTATTTCGTCTGTGGTGATAAACATTAAAAAAGACCAAGACACATGCAGAAACTTTACCCGAATACCACTGCAAAATGCCGGCCATGTTGCAAATTAATCTGTGCTGTCATTTGACGCGAGTTTGACGTGTTAAGGCTCACGGATACCAACTTTTTGAAGTTTGCCAACTAAAGTTTACCGTGCCGTGAAGGCCGCTTTAGAGTTCAGCCATTAAAAGGGCTTCCATTAAATGGTCCGCCATTGAAAGGTACGCCATATTTGATGTATTAAGTGTCCCCAATTAGTAGAGGGATTTCTTAACCCAATCGGCTAAATATCTGAAGACACGTTCGAATAAAGTTTATGTATGTATGTTTCATGTATGTATGTCAGCAACTACTTTTAAGAATAGAGATTTTTTGTGTGTGTATGTTTTTTCTTTCTTTAATAAAATCTCTCTATCTCTATCAAATACTAAAACAGATATTTTAAATGCCT
Organism: Platygyra sinensis; assembly: GCA_019787425.1. Lineage (NCBI taxonomy): Eukaryota > Metazoa > Cnidaria > Anthozoa > Scleractinia > Merulinidae > Platygyra > Platygyra sinensis. The sequence goes on along the minus strand of JAHPZR010007737.1, from coordinate 48,888 downwards.
TAAAGAATGCGTTTGACCGATGAATTGAAACATGAACATTTTGCTGATTAATGTAAAAAAAGTTTGACCGCAGTAGCTTGAATATTTTCAAAATAATCTCAGCACAGGAAATGAGTCCTGCAAATTTCTATCTCACACCGCAAAAAACTGAAACAAAAACACATGCATCTATCCATCTTTTTAATTCATCAAACATTTTCCCACGCAACTGATTGGTTTATACGAGTCACTTGTCTTAGCCAAAACTGGGAGATATTCCCAATTTTCAAACTTGCTCGGGTTCCAAAAAATATTCAGTGAAAGATGATTAACACACTAGCCTCCGCCGTTTGACGCGAAAATATGCTCAGATATTTTTCTTGGACATCATCTATTTCTCAAAGCTCACCATTTTCCTAAAGCTACGCTTTGAGCTGGCTTCAGTCAGTCAATCTTTATTTAAACACCAAAATCTTATCATAAAGATGGTCTTCCTAGGAGTCGTGTAAAAAATTAAAAAGAATAAATTAACTTTTTAAACAGGACTGGATTAACTAACATTACAGTAACTACGGTTCAAACTTGAACTTTACTTGTAATTAGATTCGGCAAATGTAAAGTTCGACGTTTGAATCAATTAGGTTCGACAGAGTAGTATTTCGGTAGAGCTGCCGTTCTACTCGAGCAGGCTTGTCGAATAGAGCGGCAAAAGATCGACTTCGTTTCATAAGTCCGTATTTGAAAACGAGTGTAGCGGGTTCAGTAAAAAGCAGGCAGTGCGGTGGTGTACTGTGTGCCACGTTTTTGAGAGAAAATGACGAAATAAATGAATCCTGAAGAAACCGACGGCAAGAACTCGCTGGAAGAGGAAATGTGATGTTCCTTTTGGACTAAGATAAGCGATATTATAATAACATAAGCAATAATATAGAAGGCAAACCAAATTCAGGACTCGTCTTCGGTTGTTTAATGCTAACCACATCTGCAGTTGTCTTCTTCGACTTATTCTACCCTCCTTGATCGCTCTTGCAAGAAAAACAAGGTCATCATTTCTACAATTTGTCTTTCCCACATTTTTCCGCCATTTGGCCAGCAATAATAGCCATGTTCATTCGACTAAATTAGCTTCCAGGTTTGAATCAACTGCCGAACTCAATTATTTGGGTCGACAAAAATCGAAATTGAAATCCCGGGCCTAAAGTGCTTTCTCGACTCCTGCTCAACTGCAAAAGTGAGAGGAAAGTCTTGACATCGTAAACAGATCGTACTTGGCTTGTGCGTGTATCGCTATATTTAATCTAGAACCAGTTCGATTGAAATCAAAATTATAACTATTCTAAACAAATTCACCAGATGTTTTTAAGGTTTTGAAATATTTTTTCGCAACGTTTTACTGCTAAATTATGTAACAAAACTCTTCTTCTATGCCTTTTAATTATTACATTATAAAGAGAACATATATTAGCAAAAGAATTACTCTTAAAGTTCTAGTAAAGACTCCTCATTAGATTCCCTACTACAAAATACGTTATACGTGTCTTCTTTTGTTTAAAATAAAAGTTAATATTTTAAAAAAGTCTTTTTGCAGTATTTTTCTAAATTAGTATTATCATAAATGCCTAGAGATATTTGCAGATAAGTTTGTTGGCAGCTTTTAATTGTTTTTCTTGTTTACCAAATTATGTCATATCGCAAACAACGCCTTCCAAACTAAAATGTGGTGTTCCGATTTGATAAAATTCAGAGCAAATACTAAGAATCACTTCAAAAGTGGCTGCTTCGTCGGTGTAAAATAGAAAACTGCCTCGGAGAATATTTATTTTTACGTCGCAGACTGGGAAGTTCCTATGAAAATGTGTGTAAACTTGACCTTGAGTAAAACGTAGAGATTAGACGGAAATCACTTTAAATCACTTTACTCCAAATATGATTTTTACAATATCCTCTGAATCTTAAAATGGTGTTAAAACTCACGTGAAAATGTTCCCTGTTTGGAAGGAATGAAAAAAATCCTTCAAAGCAATTCCCTATTCCTATCTGGAATTTCTTGTCTCGAGATTCAAAATTTCTGATCCCCCAAACAACACAGAAAAGGATTCCGAATTTCTGATCCCCAAAGAAAACAACGAAGAATTCAGAATTTCTGATCCCCAAAGAGCATAGGAAAGGATTCAGTATTTCTGATCCCCCAAAGATTCAGAATTTCTGATCCCCTACATTGACACCCAAAAGGATTCAGAAATTCTGATCCCCTACAAAGACACAAAAGTATTCAAAATTTCTGATCCCTCAAAGGACACAGGAGAGGATTCAGAATTTCTGATCCACCGAGAAACATAGTCCGGGAAAGGATTCAGAATTTCTGATCTCCCGCTGAACAGGCCAGGATTCCCAACTTTTTATCCCCAAAGAACATAGTCTCAAGCGGAATCGGAATTTCTGATCACCCAAACAACCTAAGAGAAAAAAAAAAAAATTTTCTCTCTGGGCTCAAAGCAGTCACAAACTCTGAGGTTAAAATCATTATTCTTTGTTTTCATGTGACGTCATCATTTTCCAAAATTACAAATTAGCAATCCTACTGGCGTTTTAGTGTCATCAGACATAAGACCTTATCAAAACTTGGCGTTTTACGACGTTTAAGCTCGATAGGTTTCTTCATTTTCTAAAAGAGGACATTTGAATTTCCAAGTTGATGCGTCGCGTGACGTTAAATGGCGGTCCGAGAAGGATCCCGCGTAGGTCAAAAGAGCAGTTATCGCTTATGTTTTCGGTAACTGGACAGTTCTTGCACTAGAAGAAGTATTACTTTCAATGTCTCAGAACTCTAGAGTAATAATTTTTCGTTTCAGTGGCAAAACTCAATGACAGATGTTTCTGTTGGTTTCCAGCCGCCATGTTGGTGCCCCTCGGAAGGGCACCGACATGGCGTCTCCATACAAAGCTCTATAAATTTAGCTGAAACTGTTTATCGAATAACGCGGCAATGAAAAACCGCACAGACCTAAATCTCGGCGATGTTTTTTGTCTATCAATTATCTATCATATACCTGATTCTTAACTTAATTTATTAAATGGTTACGATTTTTATTTTCGATGCAAACCACCAATTAAATGATTCTGGAGTAAACTGAAGACTGATTACAAATTCCACCACATAAACTTTATTCAATCACCAGTCTAATTTACATCCAATGTAGCCACACTAAATCATATCAGGGTTTAGATCTTGCTGCCTGTCTGAACAATGTCTAATCAATTTTTTTTTTCTCGATAACAATATTCAATTACTAGAAATTTCACGCCGGACAAGAGCATAATTTTCTTAACAGATTCCGTATAGTCAGATTCTACTGGGAGAATGATAATTTTACCGTTAATAATTTCCAGTGGGTCAGTAAATGTTTAGTCTACGGATACAGTGTCCTCCAAAAACTTGTTGTCAAATAGCAGAGGCCATGTACTTAAGCTTTGCCCAAAAAGTTTTTACTTTTAGAAAGGCAACATCTTTCTGGAATCACTTACTGGTAAAATTGAAAGGTGAGTCAGCTTCAAGCTGTGATTCTAGAATACCCGCCTGCAAGTAAATCAAACAGAGAATACTCTCAGGACTTAAAATAAATCACGATATATATATAAAGCACATACTTATAGTTTTTAAATTTACAAACAGAACGCAACCTGGTCAGGGGTTTGTTGCCCTCTCGCCCACAGACCCCACGATCTTTCTGGTCTCCGCTATCGATGAACGAGCAGTGTGAACGAAACGATTAAAACATTTAAAATGTTTCAGGAGATTGTTTTTGGTGATCAAGGAGTAAAAACCCAATACTCTAGCCTTTCCCAAACCCCGCTTACTAAATTTCCGGTCCATTTTATAGAGCTCAGTGTGCAAATATCGTAATCAGAAATTAACCTACGGTCAATCATTTTCACTCTTCTTGACTGCATATAAAGAAACTAAGTTTATACGGCTGTGGAAGAGAGGTGACTTTTAGCCAAGCGTTAAGTGTGGGTCAGAAGCAAGCACGAGATTTTCCGAGTGACAGCGTACGATATTTGTCACCCGTGCGTAGAGCAAGACAACCCGCATTGTTTATTACTATCCGCCTTGCTTTTCATGTAGCCGCGATGGTGACGGAAACTTGTTTTTGTCTAAACGCTCGTTCATCTATGAACCTGTATAGTCCCTCGACCCCTAAGATGATATTGTGTCTCGACAGAAAAAATAATCTATTACTGAAGGGTACTTTTTTAGTTGGGCAAAACTCCATATAATACATGGTCACTTATTTTCATTTCAATAAATCATAACAACAGTATCTATTGTGATATGACTCGTTCTTCATAGCCTTCCGACAAAATGAACCTCTGTATGCAAATACATCTTTTATAATTTGTTTTGTACAGCCTCACAAAATGAAACTGGTATTTCTGCCAGCTTCAGGGTACGATAATGATCTGTTTATCGATCAGGAAAGATGAATCGAAGCTTACGTTGATTTTCAGAACTTTTACATACTGTCAGTCGTGTAGCTATAGAAGCTGAGTTAAGGCCAAGAAGCTAATACAAAGAACAAAACTCACCAGAACTCGTATCCACAAATACTTCAATTTCGTCATCCTGATCTGAAGAGATCTCCGGTTCAACTAGAATACTGAGTCGAGAATCCTTGACGGGGAGTGCTGTGAAGTAAATAATCGCCTAAGCTTGAACACGGCGTATCGGTACTATCGTCAAATACTTTAAGAGAGAGATCGTGACTACCTGGATCAGTGTCCATCTTTGACAAGAACGCGACTAGAATCAGGGACTCTCAGTATCTGTTAAAACATGTGAGTAATGCATTGTGTTACTGTTCAGTTATTCCCAAGAGAACAATGGCGCGAAATTTGAAAACCGGCATATTATGAGTGCGTGTAAACTGACTCAGCGTAATCTAAAACAGCTTAGTGAGCCGAACAGACTAAAAACTTTCCATTTTCTATAGCAAGACAAATCCACTGAAAATGCAGAGATTTGTGAAGAATTGTTCAGCATCACACGTACACAGTGTCAGATCATCAAATCAGACAACAATGAAGTCTTTTTTTTTGTATGGTGTTTCCGGGGTGTGACTGATACATTACCTGAGCATGCGACCATAGTTAATTAACTATGTTGCGGCAAATTCAACGTTCTGCCGACTAGCTGTTTAGTCGCGAACAGATCATCTGCCTCTAAGCAAAGTACCTTCACAGTGAAGACCTCCGACAAGGAGAAGCTGTTGGAGTATTTCTCGTCAGGGCGGCCGAGCAAAAGTTTTCAGGAACAACATTCCTCTGAAGAGTAATTATCATGTTAGGAGTGACAGTCAAAATACAGTCCGCCGACAATAAGTTGATTCAGGTCAGAAACAACCTTAGATGCCTTAGTTTTAAATCTTACATGATTAAGTACGTCTGTTTAGCTTTGTCCTGTGCCTCACAGGCCGCCCAAGCTCACAATGCGAGGAGTTATATATATTTTTACTTGTACGCGAACGTTCAACGAAACGTGACACATCACTGGCATATACCTTAAATAACAATAGAATTTTGTCTACGCGAAACGTGACTCTCGCCCTCCAGCATATGGAGGTGTTGTGTTACAACGGTTTGAATTATAAAGGTTGTGTGGGAACTCAACGGTTTTACTGGAAAAGTTAATTCTGCATAAATTTTGTAAATAAAATCTACTTACCCTATTGCTGTGTTGTATTTTTTTGTTTTCTGCCAGCTCCTCAGGCCGATCTAACGCGATTTCGGCGAGTTATCAGAACGATTACATGCACACGCTCACCCGCAGAACGAATATTTACTGATTCCCCAAAAGATGATGATGCGAGCACGCCAAGGGAACGAAGCACTCCACAACATGTTAATGATATGTTTTGTTCTGATAAGTTATTCACTGAAGGATCAAAATGTTTGAGTCCCTTAAAGTCATGCTGGACCAGGAATTAGACAGCTCTTTCTATCATGTTACCTGATTTGGTGAGGGGGATCAGAAACTCTGAATGCTTTTAGAACCATGCATGAACAGATAGCCGTTTTTGTCCCGTGAGGTGATGGGGATCAGAAATTCTGAATCCTTTTAGACGTATAAATAGATGGCTGTTTTGCTCTGACAAGTTGTGGACTGGGTGATCAGATTCTTTTTGAATCTCTTAAAGTCTTGGGACCAGAAATTCTGAATTCTTGTAGAATTATAGACAACTCTTTCTGTCCTGTATTCTGATTAGGGGGGATCAGAAATTCTGAATCCTTTTAGAATTATAGATGGAAGACCGTTTGGTCTGTTCTTTATAGACCAGGGGATCAGAAACTCTGAATCTCTCTAAAAAGGAAAGCGCGATGGACGATCTTTTTTACATGAATTGTACATTTTGGTTAAACTGGATGTACTGTCCCTGCTGGACTCAACTGAACACTTTGTTTTCTTCTTTCAATTAGCCAAAACCTTCGGAAACACAAACTTTTTCAGCATCAAATACCAACACTCTTCGAAATTTTCCCAAATTGGAATGCCACATTTTAGTTTGGAAGGCGTTAAACCTCCTAACTCCTAATTGCTGCTCTGTCAGTGACTATTTTTGAATATTACTCAATGTCACGTTGTTACCTAGCTGTTTGCTTCGCAAAGCTTATGGCAGAGTCCGAAGTTAGCCCTCCTAAAACTAACGAACAAGAGGAAAAGTGTGTAGCCAGCGCTATTCCGTATGACGTGTGCATTAGTCTGTAATGCACTGTTAGATAGTAAATTAATATGCCATAGAACTGGAAATTTCTAACGTCGGTGCCATTTTAGGTGTTTTTCTTGCTTTAAGAAAATTTGCATCCGTGTTTGAAGTACTATTTCAAAAACGAGTGTGAGGTTTTCCTCAGGTTTCCAAACGCGAGAAAAGTTTGAAACCACGAGGCCGCAGGCCTCGTGGTTCTATTGTTTTTGAGCGTTTGGAAACCTGATGAGAACTTCGCACTGATTTTTGAAATAGCACTCAAATAATTCGCTTGCTCGTATTTTTTTATTCTCTTTGTAATGTAATTATTGAAAGGCCTAAAAGGATTGCTTTTATATGTAATTTAGATATAAAACGTTAGCAACATTATCCTTGTGTATATTCTGAGAGACTCCTAAAATTTATTTGTTTTTGCGGATAGTTATGCCAGGTCCCCTATATTTGCGGTTCTTGTCATCTTTCTTTCGTAATTAAAACCATTTTATGCGCACTTTCAGTTTACAGCTTTATTTGCCGGGAAACTGAACAGAACTACCGCCCACTGTAGACAAACAGCGCATAACTACCTGCATTTCTCTACGGTAGGAATAGTTTTTGAAGATAACACTACTCAAAAACTTAAAGGAGCAGTGCCACGACGATTTTGCTGTTTTAGGTCAATTCTGTGCCAAAGTCATTGCTTTTTGAGGCTTTAATCATAAAAAAAAATACTTCTGTAAAGCTACGACGAAGATATCAAATAAACTTATCAGAGAGGGCTAACAAAAATTAGCTTCTTGAGGATTTTTGGAACACGTAGCATCAGAACTCCAAAAAAAATTGGCCAATTTTTGCAAGTTTCAATCCATTTCCATCCATGCTATCCGTAGGAACAGGCGACAGGAAACAGTTTCTGTACCTCCAAATATGTCTTTCATAACATTATTAAGATGAGTTTTCGGGAGCCGTTAAATCAACATCCAAATTTAAACATAAACATATCCAAATTTAAACATAACAAACATTATGTTGAAGAACTGACAACATAATGTCCTTTTAGTGCGAGGCATTTCCTGTAATTCTACAGTCTGCGGGTTCAGGTTTCCTAACCAATCAGGAGAATGCACGTGTCCGAGGTGTAACTAAAAGTTTTGTCATCAGTTGCGCGCGGCCCATCCTGCGTTCATCGTCATCCTGTGAACAGCTACTCTAGAGTCGCTTAGTCAAAATTTTTTCAGGCAAGTTCCCTCTATCTATATTTTACTAGTTATTAAGCTTGCTCTCTGTTTCTCTAATATTCTGCGTTGACATAACTGCCTTCCTTATTTTATTTTATCGGGGATAGTCATGGCTACACACGGCACGCCTACACCCCGCGTTTTAGTTCTGGGTCATTCTTTCATTCGTCGTTTACGTGATTTCATTGAACGCAACCCTGGGGATTTAGATTTAGCGTTTAAACTAAAGGAGCGATTTGCCTTCTTTTGGCATTGCGTGGGAGGGCGCACAGTGGCAAAGGCAATCCGTCATGACCTGCATGTTGTGCAATCTGTCCGCCCTGACATTGTTATCGTGCAACTTGGCACGAATGATTTATCGTCTCGCCCTCCTTTGCTAGTAGGTTCTGATCTCGAGGACTTCGTCCGCTTACTGCATGATTCATGTGGCGTTGAGTTTGTTTGTGTATGCCAAACTCTTCGCCGTCGTTCGGCAATGTCGTTCAACAACAAAGTTAACATTTTAACGCGTTACCTTCGGGTAGTATTGAAACCGATCCGATACGCCCTCTATTGGGGTCACAGAGGTTTTTGGAAGGCACGTTATAATTTCTTAGCTTCCGATGGCGTTCATTTAAACAGCAGGGGGCAATATAAACTTTATCGCAGCCTTAGAGGGGCAATACTCAAGTCGCTGCGGTCGTTAAGTCGTTGAGAACTGTTTTGTTGTTTTGCCAGTTCCTTTGATAGTTGCCAAGCCCTGTTTGTGTCAGCCTTTGATTTTATCATTTGTTTTGCCTCTCGCTTTTGCGCGGGCCACTGGCTGTACACTGTTTTTATATTTCATTGTGTCAGCCTTTGATTTTATCATTTGTTTTTGCCTCTCGCTTTTTGCGCGGGCCACTGGCTGTTCACTGTTTCTATATTTCATTATGTCAGCCTTTGATTTAATACTTTGCGTTGTCTCTTGCCTTTTGTGCAAGACACGGGCTGTACACTATTTTATATTGCAAAGTGTAAGCCGTTGATTTTATACTTTATGTTGTCTCTTGCCTTGTGCAGGACACTGGCTGTACACTGTATTTATATGACCATTGGCTTCGGCATTATTTCGCATGTGTGCAGTCAGATGCCATTTGAGTGTACAACCCATATCCGGCCGCCTTTTGGATTTCAGTTTTAAATGTTTTTCAAATAAAACCGTCACATTTGTGGCCATTTATCCCAAACAGCTGTTTATCGTTCGTTGTCCCACATTTCTCTTCAGCAAACTAGTGCGAAGCCTCGTGGAGCTCTGGATATATTAATTACGTTGAATGCCTCGCAGTAAAAAATCATAAACAAAATGCTTCTGTAAAGCTACGACGAAGATATCCAATGAATTTATCAGAGAGGGCTAACCATAACAAATTTCTTGAGGATTTTTGAAATACGTACTAAGCATCAAAACTCGCAAAAATTGGCCAATTTTTTTCAAGTTTCAATCCATTTCCATCCATGCAATCCGTAGCGACAGGCCACAGAAAACAGTTTCAGTACCTTCAAATAGTCTTATATATTTGTGTCTGATCATTTTTGGTACACCTGAGTTCTATGCATTTATCGTTGAAGCCGATACACTCACAAGCAAATCAATACCTGTTAATGAATTTTATAACGTTCCTCTCGCATTTGCAGTCAAACAGTAGTCGTGAAATTTACTTTGGGCTCAGTGTTTCAACGAATTTAGGAACTGAAAAAGCTCACACCAAAACCGTTAGAGAAAGCTTTGTTCTACACAACACAATTAATGAAGGCTAGAGGTTTTTAAGTTAGATTAGTTTAATATTGAACACGTCACGCTCAAACGAGTTATTAAGATGAGTTTTTGGGAGCCGTTAAAGCAACATAATTTATCCAAATTTGAAACGCGATTGCACCGCTATGTATAATTTCCCTAACGCAACTTTTAAGCATAAATTCTGCGAATATCTCTTTTAGGGATGTATTGTCTTAAATCAATAATTGGAAGGCCCTGTAGTATAAGATATAGATGATCTTACTGGGCCGCGCGGAGATACGAAACTTAACTTCGAGTGTTGAAAAGATGTTATCAGAAGCGATACCTTCCCATGTGTGGATGAAACTGAGATCAACAAATTTGGGATATCTTTTTTATCGATTTGTTGCCACTCGGTATATCACTAAATTTCATATAAAATGACTTTCTGTTTCTTCTTGGTATGAAATCGACATATTGTCACGAATGGTCACAAATGTCTGGCGTTCGAAGCGCGAAAACTTATTCGGTGCGTAGTAACAAAAGTTAATTTGGCGTTAATATTAAACTGTTTTAATCTTATATTATAAGTTCAAACAAACCATTTGCTTATCAGTACAGCGAAGTATTTGTACAAGGGCTTCAAAAGCCTATACTGCATCACGCAGCAGTCCTTTTTGTTTACTATCAGTGATGTTTTAAGTCAAATAGGGGTTTTTCAGTCTGGACTCAAAGACTATTCCAAGAATATCCCAAGTTGATTTAAAAACATTTTACAACAACATAAATTCAAGGAATTTGGTGTACTATTATTCTCGGCTAAATTTGGAATATTACCTAAGTGAACAAAGGGTTAAACATGTGTGCTTTTGCAAACAAATGGTACTGAAGTCTAGATATAACCTGCTTCTGATAGCTGAATACGATGTCTCTCAACAAAAAGTATATCGAAAAGTATTTGTTCTCATTTACACGCGAAAGCATATTAACTTTTTTTTTCTTATTTTCAGCCTTTGCGATCGGACATTTTAGGGACAGTTAGGTCGAAAACGGTTTTTCTTGATTTTCTCGAATGTAAACCGCTTTGAGCTCAAGAAAAGTTTGTCACATTTCATATCTACCTAAGGACTATTTCAGGACGAAAAAAAGAGAAAAAAGATAATTCGCCCATTGCAAGGCCTTGCAAAAAAACTTTGCAATGTCAGACATCATTTTTTCACTACAATGAGTTTGTAAATAAACCTTGCCTAGAAACCACCACATTAAAACAGCGAGCTACATTTCATTGTAGCGTCACTCTTTTGATTGGAGTAGCGGACACAGAAGAATGTCTGTTGTCACGTGTTCGAGACAACACGTTCTTTTTCATCACGTACCCGACCAAAGTCACCGTGAATTAGCACACATTATTGCGTACTGAAAAGACACCGGTCTTGCATTCAATTTTTGCGAAGACGAGTCAATAGAAAAGGTGAATAAATCAGAGATTGTGCTTGTTCCAGCCGCTTTCCAAACTTCAGGCTATCCCTGGTGCATTTCCGCCAACCTTGAACTGCTTTTCTTCTTCGTGGTACTCTCATCGGAGGCTCCATTTTCTACTAACTGTATCGGTCTGTTTACTGAAAGCAATTACTGTGGTATCCGTGCACATTAAGTTAATCTTGGAATTTTAATTTAGGAGAATCTTTGAATGGTCTTTATTGCACATTGACATGTAAATGCGTATTATTTACAAAAAAAGGAAATATTCTATTGTTTATTTAACTGATTGACCTGATATATGTCCCGATGACAAAAAACAGGTCTTCGGATACAATTGGCTGGAATCAAGGACGCTAACCATCAAGCGGAAAAGCCAACTACATTCCAAATAATAATATGATATCATGCTTGAATGTCTATTTCTTTTTTCTTCTTTTTTTCCTTTCTGACAGCTGACTACCAAGCACTGGTCATGATTACCTTGAGTTGTTTACTTTTTTCCTTTTTGTGCCTGGCGCATTCCAGAAGTTATCACTACGATCTTTCCAACCATGAAAGCAAGGGTAAGCAATCGGAAAAAAAAAAACTATACTTTTTTATAGTGGACATTAAGCCGGGTGGCGGTTGGGATCTTGGCGCCTTAGATTTTAAAACGCCAATGGAATTGAAAAATTCAAAAAAAGAAAAAAAATTATACTAACAATTGCAAAGCTAACCAAAGAACAAAGAAGTTGGAAAAGCTATTTAGTACTTGTGCCTCCACAGAAAGCTTGTATGGTTAATGCATTTGAACTCAATAGAATTAGGTTTTAGTGCTGAGGTAGCGTCATCACTTAATTACCTAATCAAGCACAAGGTAAGAAGAAGAAAAAATTGTATTATCAGGAAAATCATTGTTTCTAAGAATTAACTGATAATAAACGAAAAAATCGAAATCTGTAAGACGTTACCCAGATTTGATGTGAAAATAAAATACCAAGAATTTTTTAGATTTAAATTCAAATAAGTTTTTGCCTTTTTTTTTTTTCAGAAGACGGTTTTTGCGCGGGTAAAGCTAATGGAAACTACCGGGATCCAGATAATTGTTACGGGTTTATCAGCTGCTCAAACCAGATTGCGAACAAAATGAACTGTTCAATTTTCTTAAAATACAATGAGAAAAAGGACGAGTGTGATTGGCCATGGAATGTACAGTCTGACCAAGGTAGGTTTTGTTAAACCTCTTTCTTCTAAGAGATATTTTACAGCATCTTCTATAAGTCCAGCTGTTCGAAGGCTGATTCCATCTATTCACTGACAGATTGATATCCAGTAGATAGGTGTTGACAAAGCAAATCTCGCTCATCCTGTAGATAGTGTAATATTCGATGAAAGGTTATATTATCTACCCATTGGAAAACTTGAGCTGCAGTTCAATCCGGGGTTAGGCAGTTCTTGAAAATCAATCAATCAATTCCGATTTTAGCGCTTGGGCGACCATCTTCGTTTTGCCCCTCTACTGAAGAACTTTCAACGGCTTTTTAGGGAACCTTTTTTAGTATTTTGCCACGCAAAACGTTGTAAATCCCGACAAAAATTGCATTGGTCGAAACAAGCAAATGGCACAACAGCTAATTCGTTTCCATTTAAATCCATTTGTTATCACTTTATTCAACAACTTTTCCAGAATGCAATTTAATATTTCCGTAAATGATTAAAAAAATGTGGAACAGGGAGAAAAAGAATCCAGAAGAGGGGCATTGCCTATTTAGGGTTCGAAGTTTTAAGACTTGAAATAAAATAAAAATCCTACTCCCTTCATTAAAATTAAAAAAAAGGAATTAAGAAAAAAAAAATAGTCTTGGCCTGAAAACTGACCGTTGTTGGAAGGCTTTCGGATATTTATTATATAATGTCAAGTTTAACAATGTTTCCGCCGAAAATCCTCGCACAACTAAAACGTTTTTTTTCACTTAGATAAAGTTTTCAAATTTAAATTACACAATTTGGAGTCCAACAATCTGCATATTAATATGTCGTGGGCATCACCATGAATGACGCGGTTGCCGCAGCCGTGTCGATCCTTTCGGCGTTTGTATTATTGCTGTTGCCATAGTAACAGTTTTCTTAAGGTGGTGGTTGCTCTTGATACAATTCTTACAGTGTTTCCACTATGCATGACAAACATATATGCATTTATCATGTTGATCAATAAACCTTCCACATGTCATTACCGAGCTAAAAATTCACTATCTTTATTCACTTAACACTACTAATGACGACTTCGACAGTGCTGATCCTAGCAGAATGCAGGATGCCTGTCACATATGAACTCAGTTAAATGACCTTGCTCTCCATGGGTTATCGTAGCTCACTTGATAGAGTACCCTCCCGGTGTTTGGGAGTTAATGGGTTCTACTTCTCAGATTTTTTGCACGGTCCATGTTGTTCAACTCACTTATTACATTTCAGTACCGAGCTTTGATTCACTTAACGCCAACGTTTTACCTTGCTGTTTTGATTTCAGGGGGAAATGTAGGTACCGGTTGCCAAGAGGGAAGCACCTCATATGATGAGTGTAGACAAAGATGCACCTGTGTTGGAGGCCAATGGGTTAACTGCGTTCGAATTAGAAAAGAATTCACTTCATTGACGGATGCCGAGCGAAAACGTCACATAGATACCATATTAAGTGTATCGGCAATCGATAGTATTTATAGGGCGAAATATGAAGAGCTTATAAATGAGCACTTTGACCGGTTTTATGAAAGTATTCATACACAGGAACACTTTCTCCCTTGGCATCGTTATTACATACTGCGATACGAGAACCTTATGCGAAAAGCCGATTGCACTTTTACGGTGACCTACTGGGACTGGAGTCTAGATTCCAGAAATCCGTTTAGCACAGATCCAGATAACGTCTGGAACAATGTAACTGGGTTTGGAGGAAACGGCGCAGATCATGATAACTGCGTGCTGGACGGTCCCTTTAGAAAGGGCGCCTGGAAACGAGTGAGACCAGATAACCCGCCCCCTTTCTCACGTCAGTTGCCAGACTGCTTGACACGGAGTTTCCGTGGGGAACCTCCTGGCGAGATAGAACTGATGAAAGTCTTGTACTTTGACGATTTCAACAACTTTGAACCAGATCTGCGAGTGAGGCTGCATGGAAACGTACACTGTTATATCCATGGCACCATGTGCGACCGACAATCTGCTTCCGCCCCAGAGTTTTTTCTTCATCACGGTTTCATCGATAAGATCTGGGACGATTGGCAAAAAAAAAGTTCTGACCACAAAGAAGCGTACTTCCCGACGATTGACGAAATCATGCCAGGAACAGATTTGAGACCTGAACAGCTGATTGACCTTTCTAACCAACCAGGAGGCGTAAGTGTTGAGTATGAGCCTTTCAAGCCAGAAGAAAAGATAAGGTCGCAATTTGCAGGTAAGAAAACGTTGATGTAGCCTGCGAAGCTTGACTTGTCTCTCGCCCAGATTCCTCGCAGCTTTAGCGCTCGTAATGGTTTCCCTGCTTTCTTAGCGAGGCCCAAATTACTTAAAACCACCAAGCTACGCAGGCTAGTGTCCATGCTTCTTGGACTTTGTATTAAAGACACTTTGTAGTGGTCCCATAATCTAACAACTTATTCCATTTCTCCTTTCCATCCCTTCCTTCTTCCTCTCTTTGATTCTTTTTTGCCTTGCTTTGTTCCTTTTTTCCTTTCGTACTGTCTCTTTTTCTTTTATTTGTTATTCTTTGTCCCCTCTTTTTTTTCTTTAATTCGTTTTTTACTCTGTCATTCTGTTTTAGTGTATTGGACGACGCACTATGTTTTAGTCCTTTTTAAGATCTGTCAAGAATAAAAGGCACTTAAGGAGCAGTAAAGACAACGCAAGAAAAATTAAACGCACAAAACAAAGTAACGAAACGAGAAAAACAAAATAAAAAAGTACATGAAGAGTAGGCGGGTTTCCATGCATCGGAAATCCATCGGTTTGCGAAACAATTTGGGATTAATTGCTTCCGTGAACAGGCAAACTCTCTAGTAGTGATAAAAAGTGGCTGATGCGGTCAAGAATCGATCGGTTCAAAATTAAATAAAAGATCCCTATATGTATCGGGAAAAGAGAACGACTTCCTTTCAGAAAGAAATGGCAACCGTGAATTCAAGCTTCTGTCTCAGAAACGAACAGCTTTTCGTTACAGAGTGTTGCTACAATGAAACTTTAATTTCTTCAACACTTTCCGCCAAACTTCTTGGTAAGACAAGTATTTACTTCGCAAGCCATTTAGCCACAAAGACGAGCAAGTCCCTAGTATTCATTACGTTCAATTTATGAACTTAAAAGCTTTGTAAGAATTAGCACACGAACTGCAGTAACAAATATGACAACAAAAGGTATGTTGGAAATCAAAATTATTGACTAGACGTTTCGTATGTGTTCGACATACATCTTTAGATGTGACCGTTTAGAACACAAGTAACAACTAGATTTAAATTTAAGATAAGTAACTAATTAACAATAACAATAGGCCTTATCACGGATTTCGACGCCATCTTGGCGCGCATGCAAAGCGGTCAAGAATTACAGTGTTTGTATGGGAATCCGATGGCAAACAACTTACGTAGGAGATTGTATTCACCAAGTTTGAAGGATGTAGCTTATAGCCTGAAGACGCTCATTTAATTGTTCTAATTTTCCATACATTTGTCAGTATTTATTTCCCGCGAATCGCGTCTAGACGCTATAGTTTTGCTTGGATTTTAAAACGATCTCGGACGTTCGGTGACCCCAATTTTTCTTTTCAGAAACATATTTTATTTACAATTATCTCCACATTGTCCAAAAATGAACAAAAAATCAACGTGGGAAGTTAACATTATTTCAAGATTTCTGTCCAAGGGAAATGGAATCCTGCCATCTTGCGGCTGCACTGGGGCGCGTAAAACTATGATCGCTAAATGCGAACTTGTTCTTTGGGGAACCTCACCAGTTGACTAAATTCGCTTAATAGGTCCACTTAAACCATATTTGGTAGAGAGCATTTCCCTTCAAAGCTCCAATTTTTTTTACATTTCTGACATCACTAACTCGTCATCTTTCAATGGTAAAGCTTTCAGAAAAAAATCAACATTAGAAAATTTTTGGCGCTAAAGTCCTTAAAGTCAATGCAACTTATACGACTAAAATTTATTTTTCCGCTATTCCAAGAATAAGCTGTTTGTCTTTGCTTTCTCCAGGTTCGATCCAACTAGGTCATCAATCTAAGAAGCCTTGGGGCCGACCATTTACTGGACTCAGTTTAGAAGCTATCAGATTGTTCATGGTATCTCCAGCAGAAGTAAAGAAGGTCACGGAGCTTGGGAAATAGCTTGATCCCATTGCGACTGAACGTAAACATTAACACTGACTGTTTACTGCACTCATGATCGTAGCTATAGTGTGCAAGGAAGTCATCCTTTGTCAGATCTCGTCATTTAGCCCAACTCATGCAAATATCTCCCAGTAGCTTTACCTCAAGCCGTGATTATCTAGTTCATTAAGACGAACAAAATAAGTTAATTTAGAAAACAAAACATTGTTTAAAGTAGAACATTAAATAATATGTAATTAATGTATTGTATAATAGGTCAAATTATTTTCTACGTTTGATTGGCTCTAACTTGTGATCACTTGGAAGATATTTTTGTGACTTTCTTATGTTTAACATGAGACTTCGAAATTGAATTTTCTATGAACGGATTGCCACGAAGGGTACATCAGCCGAGTTGATTATCTCTCTGAGAAAAGTAAGGCTTGTTTTATTAGACGCTCCATTATACCGAATTACGGCTTGTGTACTTTTAAGCGTATTTTTCTTTTCGTTTGAAGAGCGGCGCGAGCATTCCTTCTTTATCATAGAATAGGAAACAATCAGTAAGCAATCAAATTCGCAGATTTCCATTAGTAGAACACAGCTGAAGACTGAGCTACCAAAAAAACATGTTTCTGTAGATTCATTGTTTTCGTACATCTCGTGAGAGCTAGGTCACAGTACTCGTTTTAATCAGTGACACACTTAGCTCGCATCATCATCTACCACATTTTAGATACATCATCTGTGTTCAGCCACCGAACACAACAACAGGGTGACATAGAAACATATAGTTGATAATCTGGAAATTATAGCAGCCCGTGTAAAATTGTGAGATTCCATTGGTAGATTATACGATCCCACAATGATTCTGAAAGAATATAGGAGGGGAAGGTAGAGTCGGGAAGGTTCCTCGTGCTGTTCATCCCAAGTTCAATTCGGCTTAAAATTGAAGAGTCAGGGATAAGCAAATTAATCAATCCTTATAACACTCATTTCACCTTTTTCTATTTTAATTGCAAAGTCGTCAATAGTATTTAGAAAAAGCTATGGCATTGAGGAAATATCGCATTGCAACTAACGGGTAAGCGGGGAGTGCTCAAAGGATGTCTTGCTTCTATGGTATACATTATGTATGTAGTTTTTAACTAATGATCGAGCTGTGGTTGATTAGAACTTAGTTTTAGGAGCCGTTATTATTAATGATTAATCGACGTTTAGAATTCAGCTAGAACAGCAATTTTAATATTGCAAGAAGAAGCTTTTATGTCTAAGCTATAGTTTATAAGAACTTATAGTTTTAGAAGCCGTTTAATTGATACTTTACAATTAGAAACCAGTAGCTGTAACAAAACATCCTGGCATTATGAAGGTTTTATGTCTTCGCTGCAGCTGACCAGAAGTTATAGCTTTAGAAGCTGTTTTTAACTGGGAATTCACAATTATAATCGTGTAAGGTTTGCCAGCTAAATGTTTTGGTCATTTCCTTCAAGTTTCAGTTATTAGTCATATTGTTGCTTAGCACAACGGTAGAGAATTATTTCAACAAATGTTATAGATTGCTAATGGGTTAGAATTAGTATAGGAAATCGGTCTGTTCGAGAAACAATTAGGGATTAATTGTACGCGTGAACAGATCGGACTTTTTAGTAATTTCCACGAGTGGCTGCCGCAGCCACGAGTGGAAATTAGAAAAAGTCCGATCTGTTCATAAGTACAATTAATCCCTAATTGTTTCGAGAAAGAAGACCGATTTCCTTTTAATAATACGGCAACCGTAAATACAAGCTTCTGGCTGACGTCGTTTTACTATTGAGGGTTGCTAGAATGAAGCAACGGTGTGATAAAATATGTTAGTTTTGTCACTTAAACAGTTCCTCAACAATTTTCGCCAAAGTTCTCCATACGATAATATTTTTCTTTCGAAAACGAGCCACATAGACGAGCAATTTCCAAGTTTGTAACATTAAGTTTAATTTCATTGGCTTTGAAGCTGTCAAAACTCTGAACGCATGAGCGACTTTTTGATGAATAATCAACATGTACAGGAAAGGAAATGCACGTCGAAACCAGTCGAGACGGCATCAAAAAGCGTTTTACAACTTGCGTGAAAACGTTGATTTAAACTATGACACGGATCTAAAGATACAAGGACGAGTTCATTCTGGAAAACTGAGGATAACCGTGCAAACGCAAGTGAAGTTGAAGTAGGAAGACTAGTTCAAAGTGTTCGTCAACAAGGTTTGTAAGTTTTTAAGACTTTCAAACCATGGACCTTAATTGCTTTGCTTGGTCGTTCAGAAACGCCAACTGGACACTTTTCTCACTAGTCGCCACCATTCCTGGAACGACCATCTTTCCTTGAAGCTTTATAGGAGATATTCTCATCTTTGTGGGGTTTGACTCGGCAAACATGACATACGCGCGGCCATTTTCATTTTTTGCAGACTTGAAGTGTTCATTGCGAGAGTTAAAGTTTTCTTACCTTCCTCTGACAAACAAAAATGCGCCCCGTAGTCCTCGGGACTCTGGCTCGCAGATGTTGTCTTTTTTCTGTAACTACTTTAATTCGGTGTAGAAATCTCCGAGAACCTCTTCAAGATCTTTGAGCGAGAGATTTTCAATGGCTTTCGGAATTTTTCTCTCCAAATATCTGCGTAGCTAAGTTTCGGTCGATTTTGTTTTTGTTTTTGTTCACTACTGCTTCTTCATACCAAGCTTTTTTTGTTTGTCGTCAACGGCAAACCTGAATTTATCCGATCAAATGCAACCGATACAATTAAAATTTAATTGTTCAGTTATCGATACAATTTGGGATAAATTGTTCAGCTTCCAACCAATCAGAAGCGAGTATTTACGGTAGCAGTATTATTAAGAATAAAAATGTGGGATAAAATGTTTTAATCCAATTCTCATTCTGTGTCATTTGTAGTTCAGTAGCACCTAATTATATAAACAATGAGGTTTTAAAAGTCAGAATGCTCGCGATTTAGCTCATTTCAATAGCATGGATTTCCTGGAGATGTTGTTACCCCCACTGGATTGGATGTTAGACTATGTTGGCTATTCAGTCTATCCTACGGGTAAGTCCAATGGGCAATGAGTAACTACTTTAAAAGTGCCAGAGGCTCTTCTAGGGTCCTCGCTGCTCATTGGAAGGGTTCTTAGTGCCTTCTTTTCCACCCGAAACCATCCCCCAAACCCCGTTTATCTCCAGAAGTATTGACGTTATATTAATCAACCTGATATAGCTAGCATACCATTCCAAAGAGTTAACTTAAAAGCACATTTAAAGGACCCTAGTCAGCCTCCGCCATTTTCGATGGCATCGACATTATTGATATAGCATGGTGTAGCGAAGTCTTATTGTTTTACTGCAAGCTGTGTTTCTGAAGGTATGTTTAATTATCTTGAGTAGTTTCACAGTGATTTTCTCCTCTGGCCCTTTAAAGTAGAATTTACATAGAAAGACTACAAAAGTAGCGATACTTTGAACGCAAAGTGGTTATTCCACTATCCCTAAGAGAACGTCTCGCAATGCTGACCACTGAAACGAAATACCAGGTTGCGTCGCGATCCTAGTGCGCACACCGCCTGGCTCATTGCCAACGAGCCAGCCGACGCTCGGCTGGCGAGGCGGCAGAGAATAGTGCCGCGCGAAGAATGCTATATGCAGAAAGTGTAAGTGTAAGGTGTAAGAGCCTCGGTTTAGGCAATTTCAAGGACGGAACTATTGGAGCCATTGTAGTTTTAGCCAATCGGGAGGCGCGTTACATCTAGACTTGTCTCCTGGAAGTAGGTGTTTACTTTGCTGTTGTGTTCATCCAACTGTGAACAATTTTAGCCTCAGAACATATCGAAATAGCGTGTTTCCTCTCTCACTTTATCGAACTGAAAGTTCAATCGGGCAGCATGCCCTTTACAAAACTCTTCTTCTCATTCGAATATTGAGAAAACTGTTAGACAAGAGCAAATCCCAGGCACAAAATCGACACGAAACCGAGCCAGCGTGTTCACCACAAAATTGAACGAGCGTGTTCTGCATGAATCGAAACAGTGTATTCCTTCTCTGTTTACCTATATCGAACTGAAAGTTCCATCGGGCAGAGTTTATTTGAAAGAGTGTGTTCAGCAGTCGAAACAGTGTTCCAGTGTTCAAATCTAGCATATCGAAATGAAGGTTCAGTCTGCAGCGTTTCCGAACAGAACTGAACGAGTGTGTTTATCATGCTGTAGAACCACTGGAGCCGAATCCAGACAAAACACAAATCGGACCTGTTTGCCACAGAATTGAACGAGCGTGTTCAGCAATCAAACTAGCGTGTTCACTTTCACTTCGACTTTGCCCATCATATCGAACTGAAAGTTCGACCGAGCAGTGATACATTGAAAAACTCTTGATAGTGTTGATATTCAGGGAAACTGACGGACAATACTCCCCGAACTCTCAATATCCTAGTGGATTGCGTGACGGACGAAAGCAACCTTGCCTCCAAGGGGTGTCATGTTGCCGGCCGGTAAAAGCGTGATAAATTTCTCTCGGTAATGTTTGCAACAGAAGAGAACCAAAAATCTGTCATGCTGTTTTAATAAAACCCTTATTATACCACAAATTATTTGCTCGTTGGCACTCTATCGATAGGTATACCTAGTAATTACTGAAATATTAAAATCAGAAACTTCAGCTCTCGCACTTTGACATCAGTATGAAATGTTTACCGTTGAAAGAATTAAATTTGATGTTATTTTTAATTCAGTCTGTATCCATAATTGTGTTCAAGTTCCTTTTAATCGAGTTGTTTTAAAGCCTCTTGGCCGTCGGCCAATTCGCCAACTCCTCAAGCGGTTAACTATGCTAAGACGGCACGTACTATCAGGCTAAGCTTTTCCTCTATAGTAAAGATATTTGCCAGTAGAAACATTGTTTTTAGAATTCAAATGTTGAAAACGGTAAACAAAAGAACCCTTTGTTTCACCAGCCAATAGTTCTCAGGTATGCATATTACTAACAACAGGTGACGTCACTGATATCTTTGCTATTAAGGGCGAGTCTCCCTAACCACCGCGTGAGGTGTGGCATAAGGTCGGAAAAACTGACCCCTTAATATTTCTATGGCATGCTAAGAATCGTGATATAAGTTTTAGGTTCTAGAGTTGTTACATTATTGAGAAAATGTCAAAAAACCGTCGACAACCCGTCGACAACCCGTGCAGCTGCAAAATCACAGAAATGATGTCAAATTTCATGATCAGATAATCGAACTCGCGTGAAGGCGCATAGCAAATTATGGCTTTCCGCTGTTTATAATTTTATTCAGAAGGTATTGCTAAGCTTCCTTAATGATATTTTAGACTTAAAATTACAATTCCGAATTCCAGGAGAGCAAGCGAAGAAGAGAACCGAAATCTCTAGACTTTGAAAATCAAAAATAAGATATCGTTTTCAAACAATAATAATAATAATAATAATTATAATAATAATAATAATAATAATAATAATAATAATAATAATAATAATAATAATAATAATAATAATAATAATAATAATAATAATAATAATAATAATAATAATAATTGAAATTTAAACAGGGTAACCCCTTCAGTCACAGGACTGGTATCAACGGGGGCCCTGTATAACATTAAAATAAAAGAGAGTAGATATAAATTATAAATAATCAAAAAAAAACCTCTCAAGACACCCTCGGTATCATGTAGAATTCTTTCAAAATTCATTTCTAGCAAGTGCAAGAGCTGCTTTTCAACGATATATATTTTTTTCTTGGCAAAACTTATTTCTGAGGCGAGCGGCCCCATGCAAGTTGACCCAATTTGAACTTTCGAAGAGATTTTGTTCAACCAGGAAATGTAAACAGTTATTTCGACTAGCCTTAGCTCGCTTTCTGAGCAAACCATTGAAAAACACTGTATTTTTCATTAAATCTTCTCAGAAAACGATGACAGCTTTCCTTCCAAATGGGTTTTTGAAGGCAAATAAGTATGATGTACATGTACTTCACTAAATTTTCTGTGTCTTCCTGCCGTGCTTAGCTACCGGCCTTTTCATACGGCACGGCATTTCTTAAGTGTCACCTTTCTCTGGCTTTTGCAATATCTTTGCAGGACCTGGATTTATGTCTTGCTTATAAAACATCATCTGGGCATCTTGTGAGTTTTGTATTGAATATTTTCAATGAAAAGAAGCAAGAATTGAAGGAACTAAATGGAACTGATAGAACTGAATAATAGACCCGGTCGATGTCACGCAATCTTTACATCTAAGTTCACTTGCTGCAAATACATCCGCGTGGATATTTTTGTCTTGCTCTTGCTCATTTCTTCTGTTTGTTCCTTATCCCATGAAATGTTTTCATTTTGCTTTTTTTATAACTATATTATTTGTAATCACAAGCCTATTTCGAAGGAGAATTCTTTGTATATAATGACTTAATTCTTTTTGAAAGTTAAAGTAGTACGCGTAACTAGGTTAACCGAAAACAAAAATCAATTGAAAGCTTGTTTATATCGACTTTAAGAAAAAAATCGACAAGACAGTCTGCTGCGCAATGAAGTCACTGAATGATAATTCACAATACTCGCCAGTTTCAAATTGACTCCTAGCCAGTGGAGTCCTTAATTTGTAACATGTATAGTGTTAGTGAGTTTTGGATCAAGGTAGCGTGGCATATTTTACTTACACCTAAGCTGTGTTTAATCAGAAAAGAAAAATCAGTCATAAATTCAAACCGAGCCCTTGACTTACAAACGGCGAAGGGGTCAAATGAATTGGAAGACTCTGGCAACTGTTCCTTAAACTTAAACTAGACTTGCTTGGAGCAGAGTATGATCTTTACACGTTTCCGATTGTGTAATCAGAAAAGATTGGCCGTTGCGTTGTTTTTTGGTATTTCAGGAAATTGGCAGAGAATTTCAGGGAATTGGTAGCTATGCATTTTATAGCGGTGTTCTGAATTGGCCAATAAAGGTCTGTTCGCAGCGTCAAGGAATATCGTAGAGGGTCTTACTGTGGGTTTCATTTTTAGGACAAAATATATACGTCATGGGTTGACAAAAAGTCTGTCAATACTATTTATTACCTTGAATCGGTTGCCATAAACCTTTGCCCCAGCGGTTTTACAAGGAAGTGTGTGAGGATCACCAATTTTGTTTGTCACAGTTTTTTTTTTTTTTTTTTTTTGGCAAGACTTTCGCTCATTCTTCCAGGAAACACAATAAAAGATGGCATTTCTATTTTCTCTTTTCTTTTCATAGGAAAACCCGTCCCTCTTTATGAACCTAACTGATTTAGCTTTTATCTGGTAAATTTGAATTCATAACTCGTTTCAACTGCCTGACGAAGACACTGAGGCAGCAAACATTCTATGCGCAATTAACCAATAAGAATCTCCTTATCTCCGTCAATTCGCTCCACAGTTCTCCGCCGATGGTTTCTAAGAGACTAATTCAGCTGAAGTTCGTTTTACGGTCGAGGGTCAGCCACTAAGAGTGCTTGCTTGAGTTAAGTCGTGTTTAAATCACAACAGCGCTATAATTGCGATATTGAATAAATTACCTTGTGTCTGCGAGTTAACTTCAAGCCAAGACGTGTAGAAAATCGTCATAAAATACAGAACCTTTCCGACTGTGTTCCATTCCATTTTGCAGGCAATCTAGAACTGTTTAATTTTCATGACAGAAAAAATGAGTTAGCCTAAGTCGTAAAAAAGAACTGCGAAATATGTATAACAGACAATCATTGCTAGGTACGATCAGATTAAATGTTTCTTTCGAAATCCTAAAAGATTATCTAACATACATTTTCTTGTACAATTATCACTTAATTATTATATTCTGCATGAAAGCTTACGATTTTAGTAGAAATAGATAAATCGTGAATCCTTCAGTACTGAAAGGTTCCTGTAAACGGTTTAATTGAAGAAGACTCTAACTCTAATTTCGATCCATGAGATAATCTCCTTTATAATGATGCCTTCTTTTAGATAAGGTTTAGATATCACATTAACAATAATAACAATAATGAGAACGTTCGAGGAAGATATCATAAATTGTATTAGCTATACCAGTTTGAGCGGAAAGACATCTACTTTAATAATAATTAGCAACTTACCTTGGGCAGTTCAAGCTTGGAAAGTAAGAAACTAAGAAAACTTAGAAACTAAGATATCGAAGCTTCAGTTGAACATATATGTACAATGCAGTACAATTCAGTTTTCGCAGTTATCTAACCGAGAACCAGATTTCTGGTGCGAACTATTCTCAAGGCTTAAACAGGTGGCATATATAAATCACATTCTTGGAGAACGGCTCAACTTCCTATCCAGTGTTTTAAAAACCAATAAGGACATGTACTTCATCATTGACGCAACAGATTCAATTGACGATAGTGGGAATTTCTCTCTTGAAGCCGTATTGTGCCGTATTTTTAACCACATTCATTAAAGGGGAACTCCGGTCTAAAAATGGACTTTTTTCAGAGAAATGGGCAGTTAGTAAGGGTTCCATTTTGACTACCTGTTTTGTCTTCTCGCCTTTCGTCTCGTATATTTTATGACTAAAGAGGAGCAGAAAATCGCGTTTAGATTTCCGCCATCTTGGACGTTTTTTGAGCCGCGTTGTATTGACCAGCAGTTGCCTGTGACGTCATATCGTCAAAGTTTAGCGGGAGTTTTGGTGTATTCTTCTGTCGCTTTGGCGCTTCGTACGTTCGTCTACTACTTTAAAATTTTCTAGGTGCTTATTTTCTAGCAACTGTCTAGTCACATTTAAATCCTAGTTCAATATGGTAAACTGCTGTTCTGAGTGTTAATTATTCAGCGAAAAGTAACGGCATTAGTTACCATAAGATACCGCGAGATACTCAGCGGCGCAAAACATGGCTGGAACGGATAAGGAGGACTAATATGCCTCCACTTGATAACTGCTATGTTTGTAGCGAGCACTTTTCAGCAGAAAGTTTTGAAGTAAATTTACGTGCGCAGATCACTGGAGAAAAGTGCAAACGGAGACTGAAAGAGGATGCCGTACCATCTGAGTTCTGCTTTCGTCCGCCGGCGAAGAGACCGAGGTTGTCAAGCGAAAATCGTCTTCGACGTCGAAGCCATGAAGAAGTCAGTGTCTTTCGTTTATACTCCTTCTTCATGTATAGTTATTTCAATCATTCAGTATTAAGTAGATACTGCTGACACTTTAATAAAGTCTTTCATTCATGCATTCATTCAAGTCGAGCATTCGTATGCGACTTACCGCTACTGTCTTCAGCTGTCTGTAAACGCTTTTTATGCCCATATAAATTAAGTTATAGCAAGCTAACCTCCCCAGTACTTGAAGACATGTAAAAAATGTACTAATTTTATATGGAGCTAAAAATTTGCGCTGTAAAATGGAGTATGAAACATGCACCTTCGTAGTCATTGTCGATGCAGAGACGAAAGAAAAATAAACATACTTCAATGGACTGTATTTGTACGTATGAGCTTATTTTGTTTGAACAAATAATTGAGTCAACTGCTGAAATTAAGATAGAGGTATTATTAAACCGTTTCCCACATTCCCCGCCTCCAATTGTAAATTTCACTCGATTAACAGCTTTTGTATCTGGGTATATTGAATGCATCACAAGCATTTTATACTCATCGGGGAGTCCTTTCGTTCTACTGCAGGCAGTTATACAACTGTTGAAACCTGGTAACGGTCAGAGTACTTCTGCCCAAAGTACACCGACTCCGGCACAGGAGTCGAGATCAAACTACATGGAAATACTGGACTACAGTGCCCCCCACAATGCTTCACCTTCAGTTGCAAGGTTTGAGGAGTGCCGATCATTGTCCGACACAGCCACACAATGCTGTTTTGATCCCATTATACTTGTAAGTGTTGCAACACAAACTGATGATGCACCCACTACAGTGGCTTCAGATGATTCAAGTAATGGCAGTTCTCTAGCTAAAACTCAGGCAAGTTTCACTGTTCCTGCTGAAGAATGGAAGACATCCCATGATCATACCTACTCAATGTCTGTCCCCATGGTATACCCTACCTATGGTCTTGATGAAGATTCACTTGCCTCTTATACTGAAATTGAAGTTGACCCCCCTGTTGAAAATAACATTGACAATGACTTTAATGACAAGGAGGTCTATTATGATGACTTTGATGATGATTATAAGGACCCAAACTGGATCTTACCAAGTGCTAAAAAAATCATGCTCTCCAATGGAAATGAGTCCTCGGAGGGAGAATCAGAAGGTGAACTAGAACCTCCTGACACAGATAAAAAATATCTTATTTTTAGCAATTGCTTAGATCAGTTGCTTAAGCATTGCCCTAAATGCGGTGTAGTAGTGACTGGCCAAAAAAAGAAAACAACTGGGAGTATGCTATCTGTGGAACTGATTTGTCTTGATGGCCATATCACCTACTGGGACTCCCAACCAATCATGAAAAGAAAACCAGTGGGCAACCTACTCCTGGCAGCTTCAATTTTGTTTACAGGTAACACTTTTGCAAGTGTTAGCCGGTTGGCATCATGCCTGAACTTGCAATTTATCAGTGAGAGTGTTTTCTACGACACCCAGCAGCGGTTTCTTTTTCCAGTGTTAAATCAGGCATGGGAAAACGAACAACAAATGGTAAGACAGGAGCTGATTAACAAAAGTGCGATTAATTTAAATGGTGATGGGCGTTGCGACAGCCCTGGACACAATGCCAAGTATGGTACCTACACGCTAATGGATGATGACAGTGGTAAAGTGGTGGCATTCAGTGTTGTCCAGGTTTCTGAGGTCACTTCCTCTAATGCCATGGAGAAGGAAGGATTCAAACGCTGCATTGAAAGCCTGGAGGGTGCTGGGGTGGAAATCGACCGGGTAGCCACTGACAGACATGTATCCATCAGCAGCTTCATGAATAAAGAACGTCCTCAAATAAATCACCAATATGATGTCTGGCACCTTTCGAAGTGGGTGGTGAAAAAATTAACTAGTAAGGCACAGCAAAAGGGTTGCGAGGAATTGATGCCATGGATACAATCGATTTCCAATCACCTTTGGTGGTGTGCAGCAACCTGTGATGGCAATGTGGTCCTTTTGCGAGAGAAGTGGAAATCTGTGTTACATCATATAGTAAACAAGCACAAGTGGACGGGCAACACCTTATTTAATCAATGTGGCCACAGGCGGATCCCTTCATCAGAAGCGAAGAACATCTGTTGGCTTAAGCCAGGTTCACCTGCTCACTTAGCTTTGGAAGAAGTTGTTCTCAACACAAAGCTTCTCAAAGACCTAGCTAAGCTAACAGACTTTTGCCACACTGGTAAAATAGAGGTGTACCACTCCATGATGCTGAAATACTGTTCAAAACAGGAACATTTTTCTTACAAAGGCATGGTTGCTAGGACACAACTTGCGGCCTTAGACAACAATGCCAATGCTGAAAGACCACAAGCTTTGGTGCAGTCAGGTGAACATGCTGGTGAAAAAAGGTACAAAGCTTGTTTTCCAAAGGCTCACAAACGTTGGGTTGTGAAGCCTATAAGTGAAAAAAAATCTTACCAGTATTTGTCAGCCTTGCTTGCACAAGTTCTTGAGCGGTGCCAGGCTGGAAATGCTGTTGCAGAACCTCTACCTGTTGCACTTCCCCGGAACATTGCTTCAGAACCAGCTCCACCAAAAGAAGACTTAATATCTAATCACCGTTCAAGATTTAACAGATAATCATGCAATACCACAACTATGAATGTGTCCCCCTTGATTTCAAGTACATATGATACAGATTGACATTGATTAGAATATGAAGGTGACCGCAGGTATAATAATTGTTGATCACACTTTTATCTTTCAACTATGACAACATTTCCAACATGTAAAGAGAAAAAAAAATATTTATTCAAAATATTTATTGTATAATTATTCAAGTTTGACTAGTTACAATTTATTTAGAGTACATGTCCATAGGCACAAATTAAAAATACTGTGTTGTAACTATTGATCACACTTTCATCTTTCAACTACAAAAACATTTCTAACATGAAAAGAGAAAAAAATTATTTAAGTCAAAGTATTTATAGTACAAGTAGTACAAGTCTGACTAGGTACAATTCATTTAAAGTGCATGTACATAGGCACAAGGAAAGAATTCAGTGTTTTGATTTTGAAGGCTAATAAAGTTTGATATTGATTACTGGGGCCAGCAAAAAGTCACTCATCTGCATAATGAAACCCCTCAAATACAAAGTCTTCCTCTGGTCCTGGTGGAGGATAAAAATTCCGGATACACATAACTGCACAGGCGGGAAGCACAACTCGAATTTCTTTCCCCAAAATACCCCAACACCACCGGGTAAGCTGCCTATATGCTATGTGCCTGAATAGTTTGTCTTCCCGTCCATCATAGGCAGCTTTATACTGCTGCTTGTACTGGTACCATGCTACCTGCAACACCCATCTATTAATGCAAACTGGATGAAACCCAGGGTGCTGTGTGATGCATCGTGGCTGCTCTTCGCATTCACCACTGGTGACAGCTTCAATGTTTTTGTTTTGTACAGCCTCAATTTCGTGGCAGCATATGCAAGCTTCCACTCTCCCCAAGATCTGACAATTGCCACATGTGCACCTATTTTGTGATGGGGTTAATAAAGCTGGCTTATAATCGGTAAAGTTTTGTAAATACACGCTTCCCTTTTTACTAGAATACATAAATATACATATTCTACAGAAACACACGAGGCTGACATTTTGAAAACAATATAATGTTAAGCTGAAAATTGGTAAATACTATACAAATATTAAAGTTTTGGACAAAACCGAATAAAATTTGTCCTTTCCGTAAATGGCAAAACTAGCCAAAGAGCAACAAAAACAAGACTAGCAGTACGTTTGCTGCTTTTAAGATTTCTGCAATAAATTATGTGTGTCATCAGGCTTTGTAAAGCAAGCTGCGTCCAAAATTAAGCTTACATTCGAAAACAAAAATGTCATAATACGCGCTATAATCTAAGAATATTCATGCAGAAGAATTTTTCCAGCTTATAACAGGCAGAGAAATAAGAATATTTAGCCTCGGCTGGAAAAAAAATAGTATTCTTTTAAAAAAGACTGTAAGCTGAAAAGAAGAAAGAAGGTCTGAAAGTTGAAATGGCGGTGGTATCGTATTTCAAGTGTTTACACAAGTACAACACCTCACAATCAATTTTATCCTTCTGTTTCCCAAAACAAGGATGCATATAAATAAACAACAACAGTACACGTTCTGGTCGATTTCATTTATTAAATCAAGTGATCATTTAGATTAGTCTTCACTTTGCTATCAAAAGCAACTGAAATAACCGAGCACATTACACAACAAACGATGAAATGAAATTCCTCCACACACGAAGGAGGGTAGGATATTTATTCTTCGATTGCCACGTAAACTTTAATTGTTGAGACGACGAAAATCGATGGTTAACGAAAAATCTTGCGGCAGCCAGAAACATACATGACTTCTTTACCTACCAGTCTGAATCTTGCAAGCGTGGGTTTCGCTCTTCCTCCTCCATTTCCACATCCTCGTCTTCTCCCGAAGAGCTTCGAGCTTCATCGACAGATGAAACAGTTTCGACACGCGGCTCGAATCGATACGGCTGTATCCCATACCTTCCCACTGTATTTTCGTCAAAATCAGTGGAAGCCGAGCAAGATTCGGGAGATTGAGAAGACATTATGTAGCGCTGGCTTAAACTGTTTTAAAGTACACAGCTAGAAGAACGTGCTCAGAAGCGTGCAGTCTAGAGAAGCTTTGACGTTCTGACGTCATTCAACTATCCGCTGACCGATTTGTGAACATTCAATCATTGTCCAAGATGGCGGATTTCTAATCGAATTTTAAGCTCACTTCAACATAGAAATTCTGCACTCTCTTGCACAATTTTACTTAACAACTACAAGAAATCACCAGGAAAATATTAGGCCTTTTACATGAAAAAAGTTCATTTTTACACCAGAGTTCCCCTTTAAAGACTCGATATTGAACACAAGTGCACTTACATAAACAATGAAAGCACGCTGAGAACCGAGATTAATGATATTTATTTTAGTTTATGCAAAGATCTGCTACTTGATGCGAAAGGTTCTCGTTTCTTCCAGGCGAAAGAAATAAACATTTCTATCGGCCCATAAAAACAGGTTTTATGGCTATACTTTGTGGTTGACGCAGCGAGTCTACATCTCTTTTACTTGCGATCCACAATAGATTTGACCAGAGTACAACTAAAGAGTTCTCAAGCGATACCCTCAAAGACAGACAATGCACTCTGCTGCTTTTAGTGGTGGTATTACAAGGAAATTAAATATAAAACTATATTTGGTTGCACTCCATGTGAACGGTTTGTAAATAGCGCAATGACCTTGGTGGTATGAATACGTTAATTCCATTATTGGGCGCTCGGCAACGTACGGGTTACGAGAGGCCACAGCTACTAGGTTCCTAATATCTATTTGCTGATTCGCACTTGTGACTTGTAAGGCAATCTCCTTCGTCTAGTTGGCTAACTAATGTCCAAGCACTTAAATACCGTGTATGTGGGCCTCTCCGGCACACAGCATGAGTGCATATTATGGCCTTAAACAAGGTCGAAAAACGAACCCATGAACATTGCAGCTACTGTAACAAACTTAACCTCATAGACAAAATGATTAAGAAAATTAAAAACCTTGAGAAAACATGAAAGGGTTAACTTGGAGCTGCGAATGATCATCATTTTGACTCTAAAAACTATTAGCTAAAACTAACAATAGGGAACTTAAATTCAGCAACTCAACAAACCCCTTGTCTCGTTAAATTGTTTCCCATGGAAGGAAATTAAACGGATCTTATTAAAGTGAAATATTAAAGCGCTGATCGCTCAAAATCTTACTAGCACGGCTTTTAACGAAACTCGCTACAATCAAATATGTTACCAGTCCCAAGTGAGGTGCTATACTGGACGGGGCTACGTGCTGTAAGACAATATCGATGCTTCCGAAAAGTAAAAATCAATTCTAGTAATCTAAATTGCTTATATTGATAAACTACACCTTCAGAAAGAGAAGGTTAAATAAAAATATTCAACACGTTTAACCTGTAAAGAACTACGTGCACATACAAAAAACTAACCCGAGAACACCATCAGTTACAAAAAGAACATGAAAGAAAAATTCTAATATATCTATGAAAAGACTATCTCTTTTGTCACCAAAAAGTTTTGTCAATAGAGCATGGGCCCACTCTGCTGACAAATCAAACAATAATTAACTGTTGAAAGCCCTACACTTCAAAATTATTGTAGCAGCTTTCGGAGCTTGTTACTTTTGGGAGGTTGTTACTTCCGAAATGCAAAGCCCTCTTTCCCTACCAGACCCCGCTCGATGCTCGTCCCGCGCTTCTTTCCGATCCGTCCCCACTGACCGAGAGCCTGGAACAGGCTAAAATGCACAAAAAAAAACAGATCATTTCACCCTTTTCACGAAACAACAGACAAAATTCTATTCTATGTTGCTGTCTATTTCTTTAGTTTTCGATTTGTTACGTTTTGCTTGCCTTATCAAGTCAGCTGTGTTAGTTTAGGATTTACTCCGTGAACTTTGTTTTGTATCGCCTGGGTTACTCTTGGCTAGAATCCCGGGGGCTGCTAGGGATTAAAAATAGATGCAATATAAAGTTGCATTTAGAATTTGGAATTAGAAGTAGAAGAGAGATTAATACTGGATTGAACACTGAGAAACTCAGTTCAGGTCTTAACATGTCCCGATATCTCTGTTGCAGTCCAATATGTTCTAAATATGTTCTAAGCCCACGGACTACAACGTACCTACGCAAGTGTGAAGGTCATACTCCTATAAGTAAGCAATACTAGTGTGTTTGGCACCAGGTGCATTATGGTCAAGTCATTTTGATGTGAATCAAGAGACCGCGTGTAATTAAGGTTATTCCTCACAATTGCATTGCGCATCCTTTCTGCGCATAATTTATGGCGTCATTTAGCGCGCCCGCGTGCACGCGCATATTGAAACCATGGCGGATTTGCTTTGATATTGAGCGCTGTCAGTTGGAAAATGGCTATAGCTCACCAACGAGCACGGGCACCCCAACTTTTTTCTCAGTCATTGTACTCAACTTATCATAAACCTTTCTTGAGGAAAGACTGATCTGATTCCTATTGCTGAAAATTGAATAAATATCGAAAATAGCAAGTAAACTGTGGCCTTTTCTATTTTGCCCTATGGTAACCATGTCAAGAAATTTGGTTGAAATTTAAATCAAGAATTCAGCTTTCTGTCTAAATCAAACTTAGAAAGTTTATTTGTGTCCGATACAATGCATTGACTCCAGTTTAATGCGTGTTCTCACGAGTCTCGGTCACAAAAATTTACAATTATTACTGGGAATGCGTTCTTGTAATAAGCATTAAATAATGCCAAAATGGGTCATTTTTAATGCCCCAGTGCTCCTAAATGAGTATGGGCACCCCCCTTTTTTATTTCAAAATTGAAGTTCTCATATGATGAATATTCAGTGGGCAAAGTTTGAACGAAAATCTATTGTCAGTTTTATTTCAGGGGAATTACCTTAAGATACTTTGCGTGATGACATTAAAATTGGGTATGATCTCTAGAATTCGCCTTATTAGCTATATTGTTAATCTCCCTTGTTCTGTATATTTTAGTTGCTTAGCATTTTATGTCAGCCACAAAATTTCCTGTGATAAATTAAATAATTTAGTGGCTCTGGAGAGTGATAGCAAGAATGTTTATCCAAACGAAGAGAGGCTTATAAAACACAACCCACAATAAGGCCATTTATACGACTCGAGGAAAATAAGCCGAGGATTACATAAGCCACGGCGTACATACGACGCAAACTTACCGTAAAACGAGATAATTTTCAACTGGGTTGATAATATAAATTGGCCACGGTAAAGAGATTCGGCAGCTGACGCTTCGAGCGTTAGACCTTCGTCGGAGAGAATCGAGGAATTGTGGGGTTTGTGTGGTTTTTGATACAGAGATATGGAGCTACGGGAAAAACAACAGAATAAATTAGTTGAATGAAAAGCGTTCGTTGATACCGTGAGGATTTCAGAGTGTCGATATGAGAAGGAAATTATAGCCCTAGAGTTTTGCAGCTTTCCGTTCTTCATTGATGTAGAGAGACGCCGCAGACTGCACTATGTTGCTTAGAATGATTGGGGAGATTAAAGTGTCTCGCGACCGGTTTAGATGCGCTTTTGTCGTCCTACTGTGTGTCACGAAGTTGTTCTCGGAATCGGTCGCCTGGTGGTGTCTCTGTTACACTGATGTATAACTTTTTGCAAAGAGTGCAAGTTATGCAGTAGATGACATTGGCCGAGGTACAGGTGAAATGATCAGTGATCTTGATGGATCGCTTGGCTCCCGACATTTTCTCAACGTTGCAAATGAAAGGACATGTTTTGCATCGTGCTCGTGCGCATTTAAAAGTTCCGGGTTGATCACTTCTGATAAAAAGTTACCTATGTTTTTGTCGCGTTTGAATGGAATTAATAGAGGTTGCGAAAAGATTCTACCAGTATCGGGATCATTTTAAAGTAATTTAAGGTGGCTCCCTATAGTTTTACAATTGCACGCCCGCTGATGACGAAAGCTCAAGTAATCTGCGCGCGCTCAAAGGAAAACATCAGTGTTTTTTCCATTTTTATGAGGTCAACATGAGCACAAAAAGCAAAACTGACAGTAATTTTCTCGCTTTTCCTTCGGTGAATGTTTTTTTTAAATTTGGCGGAGTTGTAACCACATACATTTCCTATAAAATATCTTATTTTTGTTAAAAGCTGTCAGAGCTAATCTAATGTATTTAGAAAAATGACAAATTACAGAATATTGGAAAAACCGTCTGAACAACCTTGACATTTTACCGATTTAAAATGTTAGGCAATATTATTTCCATGATGTGGCAAAGTATGTAGATATTAAGGAGTTTAGGCCAAAATGAGGAATATACTTGCCTGTTATTAGATGAGATTTTGCCATGGTAACGGCTTTAATCCAAAAATTGACAACCAACAAAAAATAAGCCTTATTTCAACAGTATCCATACTGGTAAATCTGTACAGGGAAAACTTTAAGATAAATTAACTAAGTTTCCTTTTCTAACTCGCGCTCTATAGCGAGGGTGTTCGTAAATACTCTAGGGAGCCACCTTAAAGTATTTTTAAAAGATGGATTTTACTGCCCGGTTGTGATGGTGAAATGTGAAGGGGAATAGAATTCTATCATTATTCTTCTTCTGAGATGTTTGTAGTGCTGACTGCCGATCAATTTTTTGGGTGCGACGATGGCCCACTTGAACAACAGAGGCAGGATAGCCACGTTTGTCGAAGAAATCACACTTTTCCTTTGATTTTAAGGAAAAGTCCTCACTACAAAGACACTCAGCACTACACACGTTTCGGAAGGAGAATAATGATAGAATTCCATTCACCCTCATATTTTACCAGTCACAACCGCGCAGTAAAATCCATCATTCTAAAAAAAAAACTTTAAATTACCTCAAAGTGATCCCGACACTGGAAGAGTCTTTTCGCAACCTCTATCCCCCATTAATTTCATTCAAACGCGACAAAAATATAGGTGACTTTTTCATGATATTATCGAAAGGAAAAACGCACACCGAGAAAAATGAATCGTTTCCTTGGAATTTTAAATCTTTATTCTTTTGAAATGCCTTTATAGTGCGCATTAACTCAAAGCATTCTTTTTGCAAATATACATTAATTCATTATTACATTGGAAATCATTCCAAACTCCAACTTGTGATTCACCGCCAGGCCAAAATACTCCATTCGCAATTTCGCCACAGTGTTGCTCACCATCCTCATTATTAGGCTGTTCATTGGCCCAATTTGTGTACTCTGCATCTGTACCATCTGCCCAGACAAATGTTCCTTCCTTTTTAATGTCCGTGAGTCCAATCCACGCTTCAATGTTTACTTCATCGTACGGAATTTTCAAGAAAGTGTTTAGAAGGAAGTCGTTTTCCCCTTGGGATTCAATCTTAACCAGATGAGCCGAGCTTTCTTTGCACGCCGCCTCTGCATCCTGCCATGATTTTCTTTCGTAGAACATTTTGAAGCATTTGTCACCGTATGCTTCCCAACCTTCTTCGCATTCTACAATTAGAAAATAAACCGAATTATAAAGCATTCTAGCGGAATTGGAGACAAAAAAGATACATTTATATTATATTAAAATATAGATAGGACCCTACGCGCGCTCTGATTGGTCAAAAACCTACGTTTTATCAGAGTATAAAACATAGAAAAAGCGTGTTTTATTGTTTTGCGTGCGTAAAATCTATATTTTAAAGCAAATGAAGAAGCCTAAGCCGTGTACACTGGGATTAAACACTCCCGTCATTTGAGAACACTCGAGAAATGTAGAAAACACTCGCCTGCGGCTCGACAGTTCAAAAAAACTTCCAAAGAACTCCCAAAAGACATTTTTAATTTTAATTTAGATACGATTAATTAGTAATTGGACCTCGTGTCGTACTACTCATAATGGTAATTGGACTAAGTGGAGTAAAATTTGGTCTGAAATTATACGCGTGATTTCAAAATCGAACGAGCGCGCAGCGCGAGTTCGATTTGAAATCATAAGACTACGTATGTTAATTCACAGCGACAGAGTTTAGCTCTTGTATTGCTTCGTTTGAAACTACCGCGCACCTGGAAACATGATATTCTTGAGATGACTATGAATTTGTTGTTGTGTGGTTTTCGTTTGTTTATGTTTTGCTGAACTCGGTATCATACGGATCTTGAGCAGATGTTGAAGAAAGAACGCCAAAATATTCGTCTAAATGGACACTGAATGTTGGAAACTTCTTGTAAAGAAGGTCTTCAGCCTGAAGGAGCTCATTAAATTAATTACAGTTTCTGAATAATGATAATTATCATTATTCAGAAACTGTAATTAATTAAATTCGTCAATTGTCTTGAAAAAGAAAAGACATCAACAAAGTTTTGATCTGTAGTTGCAAAATTCGCAACACAGTGGCTTTTTGTCATTCATTTTCCTAAAATTTTATTGGTTACGATAAACTAACCTTTAAATCTGATTGCTTTTTTTTAAGTACTATCCATTCCCATTGGCTGAGAAAAAGATGCGATTTAGAGCAAAAAATAGTGCGATTCGTGAATAAATCGCACCCCTAAGAGCCAATCAGATTGCAAGAATAACCAGTGATTTCAAAATGGATTTAATAATGGGAGTAATCGTGTTATTATTTCAAATCGGCCTCGCGCTTCACACTCGTCC
This sequence comes from Platygyra sinensis, assembly GCA_019787425.1. Lineage (NCBI taxonomy): Eukaryota > Metazoa > Cnidaria > Anthozoa > Scleractinia > Merulinidae > Platygyra > Platygyra sinensis. The sequence continues at coordinate 12,040 of JAHPZR010007737.1, read as the reverse complement.
GATTTTTAAATTACTCGTGCGATTACTCCCTGAATTGTACTCCCAACCTTAAGTTGTGTTAGACCACTCAACCTTACGTTGTGTTACACCTATCAACCTTAAGTTGTGTAAAAACACAAATGAAAACCTGTTATTTAGTTAAGTCTGCATAAGAGCCAAGTAGACTATCAGTCCGGAGTTTATCCCTCCTGAATGGGATGCTAGTCCCAGCATTGCAGGGTTAACCCCAGTATGAAATTCGCTGTTACCCGTTTATACACCTGGGTAAAGTGTCTTGCCTAAGAACAGGAAACAATGTCCCAGGCCAACCTCGTTCCCAGGGTCTCTCATCTTTCCAGGCATGGGCTCGAACCCAGACCACTCGATCCGGACTTGAGCGAGCTAACCATGAGACCATCACTAGTTTTAAACAGCTTGGCCAGGTTGTTCAAAGCCCGATTAAGCTAACCAAAGGTTATAGAAAATATTAAATTCAGTTTTGTTTTGGATAGATTATATATTTATGTTGCTTGCCCATCCGTTTTGAGCTGTAGTAATCTCAAACTACACCAAACGTTAGAGGTGAAAAACATTTTTAAACGAGAAAAAAATAATGCTTCAGTTAAGGTTTAGTCCTGGGTTAGCATTAACCGGCTTTTGAAAAACCCGGCCCTGGTTCATAATTACCTGCTGTGCATTTGACCACAAGTACTGTCAATACCAGTATAAGAAGTTTCATTGTTCGGCCAACCTGTGAGGGAGAAAGTAGGACTAAAATTTTATTCAAGCAACCATAGAAGTTTTTAGTATTGTACACAATTTGGTTTTCAACAGGGGCGGGGGAGAACACTGTACGACGCCTGGCACATTTTTTGTGTATGGATCATCCAACAAAAAGTGACGTCACATCCGGTAAAAAGACGGGCTGAGCGGCAAAATCAAATTTGACTACGACATTATTGTAAACCCTGTAATTAAAATAGGAATATTTCGTAATCGGCCGGCTATTCTAACGTTAAATTTGGCCATGACAAACAAAATTTTGTCTTTTTCTCCGCCATATCGTTTGTTTGAAGAATAGGGCAACTATTTATTCAAAAACACGCTGTTTTGAAGGCGAGTGTTTTCACGGATGGTCGTCGTTTCTTCGTCGCTGAATTGTGCAGGAGTCTTCGTTTGCGTGGAAATAATGAATTCTAGGTAAGTTACACTTAATTCAAATAGCCTATTCTCTTGGGTAAGCGTTACACTATTAGAAAAGGGCAATGACAGTTTTCTAGACGTGGGGGAACCTATTTAACAGAAGCCCATTTTTCAAATTTACCTTTGACAAACATACTCGAGTACTCGAGAGGTGTCCGATCGTATCACTACAAGAAGAGGCCCATACACATAACGCGCTTTGCGCAGCTTTCTTGCTGATCGACACTATTAACACGAATTCATGCTCTCACTTCTAATTCAGACTGGTGTAATAGATTCTGTTACGATTGGTTTTGAACCCTAAACAGAGATATCTTAACTTTTCCCTTGGCAATCTCTTAATTCCTGCTTAATTAAGACTTCGATTCGTTTTACAGAGGGGACCCGTGAACCCCTTAAAAATAAACAAGAGGATGTTTTTATGGGTGATTCAGTAATTTGACAGGAAATTCATAGAACTTAAAACGGTAGATCAATTTAAAAGAGTGATCAGAAGGTAGACCTTGCCAAACATATCTTACCTAATAAGTACTGTATTTACTACAGTTAATACAGCTAATTATTTTTAGGTTTGTGGGTAGGATTGTAGAGAGAACTATAAAGGGAATATAGAGGTACTGTTATTTTTTAACATTGTAGATAGACGTTAATACTCAGTGGGAAACTGCTATTGGTGTGTAATCATGCGAGTAATAACAAAATTAGACGACCACGCACTAGTACAATTACAGACTGAATAGAACAACACAGTCTTATTACCAATATGAAAGTTACAATTTCTGAGAAAAAATAGCCAAGTTATGAAAGAAAGGGAAAATTTGCTTGTGATTAGTTGATTTAAACCGCAAATTTGAATGTGATTGGTTGATTTAAACTACAACTTTAATGTGATTGGCCACAACTTTGAATGATTGATTGATTGATTGATTGAAACTAAAAGTTTGATGTGAATTATGGCTGAACTGTCTGATAACAAACTGTCCAATAATAACTTGGCAAGTGAGTTAATGAAAAAAGGAGTTTTTTTAAACCAATTACATCAAGGACATTGTAATTTTTACAATTACTATTGAAGGTGTTTTAAATTTACTTTGGAAATAGTGTTAATATCTTTTTAAGTAAACATGTGTAGTATTTTTAATGTCTTCATAAAAAAGTACAGAGAGGTGAGACAGTTTGTATTTTGCATGTATTTTACTAAATTCATATCTTATATATCATTATTATTGAACTTATAGTGCAGTTAGCTTTATGAATAAAGTTATTTTTAATTCGTTTTTAACATTATTATCATTCTGATATTATCATTATCATGATTGTTGTTGTTACTGTTAGTTGTTATTGTTATTATTATTATCATCATTTCTGACAATGATGAGTGACCATGAAACACAATTTTGCTCCCAAGGAATTTTCCCAAAGGCCCTGGGAACAAGATTGTATGAAACATGGTGCAGTGGAACTGAACAACCAGACTGAATGACATTGTTAGTGTTGTGAAACAGATTGCCAGCTAGTATTGTCTGAGATCAGCAAAAAAAATGTTCCATGCTTGAAGTTGGCAGAGAGCAACAAGTTTGTACTCAAAACATGAAGCTGCTGCCTCAGACCAGTCTTGAAGCCAGCTTTATCACTACTTGTCAAGAGTTCCTGACCAGTACCTTTCTCCAGCTTCAGGTATAACTATTAAAGGGTAAGGGAATTCTGACAAGTTTAGGTGCATGGAAGGGTAGGGAAATCTGTTGTTTAGGGACTTCCATTCATCTTGTTCTAAATTGTTGATAATCTCTTATCTGCTCTCCTAAGAAAAAAAAAATGAGGGGACCCTTCCTTTGTAGCTTGTGATACTTTTAGGGAAATTCTTAAATTAGGTCCCCCCAAAAAGGAAAAGAAAATAAATAAACCATTAATAATTGCTGATCTCAGACACTGCTCATTGGGAAAATAAATTTGTTCAAGGAAAAAATCAGGAGTGCTCAACGACTTCTTTTTCTAAAAATGATTCTTATCCATCCACGCAACAAAATAACATTAATGCAGTCACAACTGATTAATAATTAACTTTCGTGGGAAAAACAAAACCGATCCTCAGTTCCAGCAAGCTTCAGTCTCTAGGATTCACAGCCAGCAAGGAAATTTGCACAAGACTTAACTCTCAGCCAGGACAGTTTTTAAATATTTAACTGTTCCCAGCAAATAGGATTCAAAGAAGATGTTTTGCCAGCCAGCAATTGTGAGGAAATGTCCCAGTTCCCATCAAAACGGAAATTTTAGTCTAATGTAGTTTAGATAAATGAAATATAGGCTTTGTACTAAACGAATTTACAGTACTGACTTTATTTTTCTCCTTTCCGACCTTAAAAAGTCAATCTCAAGGCAAAAAGACTGTCATGGTACACTCAGTTGTATAAACAAATAGGCAGATGTCGCTACAGCAACGATTTGTTACAATGGAAATTCCTTACTTGTCATCAAATCCTGACAGTGAACATCCTTCTCCCTTGTTGAAGTGCAAGGCTACAAATTGAACTCTTCATATCGCCTCTTCTTGTGATGCATGTGAAAACTCCATCTCTTCTGGTTCTCCTTTAGGTCGTTCTTGTAGTGTTAATGTCTGCGTTTCGCTTCGAGTAAAATCGATACCATTAACAAAGTCGTACCACATGGCCTCTCTCATAACAACGTCAGTCTCTTCACCAGTTTCGTACTTGGCAAGCAGCCAGGAATGGATTGCCTTTTCCTTTTCCTTTTCCATGACCTTAATCCAACTTCTGAGAAATCGCATCTAGGGGGTTATCGGCAAAAATCGAATATAGAATGCACTGCTGTTTCAGGAAAAAAAAACTGCACGAAAAAGCTTGAGAGTATACACGACAACGTCGAGACCCAGAATGAATAAGTACAAAAAAGTAATTGAAATTTTTGGGTTTTACGTTTTCCCGGATAACTGACAAAAAAAAGAAAATTCCAGAGCAGTATTCAAGTGTGCGTCGAAAGTGATTTGCGTTTACTTCGGTTTTGCATTGATTCACTCCGTGTTTGGGCAGCAAAACTAGCGCCACTTTTTCAACCAATGGGAAGCGAATACTGTTTACGATTTCCGCGCGATTGTTTTTTTTTTCGACACACAATTGAAAACCGCTCTAAATTCCGTAAGTGATTTTTTGATTTAAATGGCATTCAAGTTTTCTCTGAGTTGCAATGGTAGGGACTAGCAATTAAGAGAAAAATAGTCCAGCGAATAACTTGTTCCCATAGCTGCAGTTCGAGTTGAAACAGAGCTCGACATATTATGAGTTACCAAATACCAAAATAAAATCAACCTCCCGTCAACCAGTCGTCAGGCAGTCTTTTAGAAAGCAACCAAAAAAAGTACTAAACAACCCTGTTTTGTAACATCTAAACAACGCTGTTTAGTAGAATATGGGATTGCAGTTTTACATGTAATTAGTTTCTTCCCTTTTTGGCGTTTTCCATTTTTGTATGTCAACTTTCTTGCAGGTACGTGAACACACCCTATCACATCATTTTTACTTCAAAGGACATCATATAGGAACGAATGTATCGCCATTTCAACAGAAGTGCCAATTTCGTTCAGATGATCAATATCCATACAGACGTTACTTTTAGCTTTCCTCACCCAACTCAGCTATCTTTATCCAGTCATGTTTAAACCACTTGGTTGGCGACCTTCATCAAGAATATGTTCCGTTCAGCTGAAAACGTCCTCGCTTCCACCTGTATTGCAAAGAGACAACTTTCAACGCTCCCTTTCTTGTTAGATAAACACACATTTCGAACCAGAAATGCAGAGTTTTGCAAGATCTTAAGACGTCACAAGCACATCCAGAGAAGTCGGCAAAAAGTGTAGAGTTTTGCAAGATCTTCAGACGTCACAAACACATCCACACAAGTGCAGAGTTTTGCAAGATCTTAAAGATGTTACAATCACATCCACAGGACGCAAGAAGTGTAGAGTTTTGCAAGGCCTTAAGACGTCACCAACACATCCACACAAGTGCAGAGTTTTGCAAGATCTTAAAACGTCACAAACACATCCACAGAGGGCAAAAAGTGTAGAGTGTTGCAAGATCTTAAGACGTCACAAACACATCCACACAAGTGCAGAGTTTTGCAAGATCTTAAGACGTCACAATCACATCCACAGAACGCAAGAAGTGTAGAGTTTTGCAAGATCTTAAGACGTCACAAACACATCCACACAAGTGCAGAGTTTTGCAAGATCTTAAGACGTCACAAACACATCCACGAGCAAAAGTGCAGAGTGTTGCAAGATCTTAAGACGTCACAAACACATCCACACAAGTGCAGAGTTTTGCAAGATCTTAAGACGTCACAAACACATCCACACAAGTGCGGAGGTTTGCAAGATCTTAAGACGTCACAAACACATCCACAGAAGGCAAGAAGTGTAGAGTTTTGCAAGATCTTAAGACGTCACAAACACATCCACACAAGTGCAGAGTTTTGCAAGATCTTAAGACGTCACAAACACATCCACACAAGTGCAGAGTTTTGCAAGATCTTAAGAGGTCACAAACACATCCACAGAAGTAAGAAGTGCAGAGTTTTGCAAGATCTTAAGACATCACAAACACATCCACACAAGTGCAGAGTTTTGCAAGATCTTAAGACGTCACAAACACATCCACAGAAGGTAAGAAGTGCAGAGTTTTGCAAGATCTTAAGACGTCACAAACACATCCACACAAGTGCGGAGTTTTGCAAGATCTTAAGACGTCACAAACACATCCACAAGCAAGAGTGCAGAGTTTTGCAAGATCTTAAGACGTCACAAACACATCCACACAAGTGCAGAGTTTTGCAAGATCTTAAGACGTCACAAACACATCCACAGAAGGCAAGAAGTGTAAAGTTTTGCAAGATCTTAAGACGTCACAAACACATCCACAGAAGGTAAGAAGTGCAGAGTTTTGCAAGATCTTAAGACGTCACAAACACATCCACACAAGTGCAGAGTTTTGCAAGATCTTAAGACGTCACAAACACATCCACTCAAGTGCAGAGTTTTGCAAGATCTTAAGACGTCACAAACACATCCACAGAAGGCAAGAAGTGTAGAGTTTTGCAAGATCTTAACATGGCGTCGCAAACAAATCCACGCAACGTTAACAGTGTAAATGTATGTCATATCTCACTCAGCAAATGATCCTTTAAAGCTGGCTTGGACTTGAAGCCTTCTGTTCTGCTCTGCGATAAGACCATAAACGAAGACGACGGAAATCGGATCTTCTTGGTGTAGAATTGTTTCAGAGGGCTTTATAAATTAATTTTTGAAATAGGGAAAAGTAAGAGGGTAGTGTATCTTTTGAAGCTTTAGTTGTAGCAGCATGAAACTTTGCCAGGTTAAAAGTTTGTCAGTTTGAGTCAATTTGGCGCGTTGAAATTATGCAAATTAGGTCACGCGACTTCTTAAAGCCAAAAAATCTATTTTGTAAAATGGGAACACTTTTTTCATTTCACAAAATTTTGATGTTAGTTTCATGAATTTAAGGCATTTACATACATCGTTTTTGTGCTTAAAGTAGTCAAGATACTTGCAAAGAAACTCTTGAAAAGACAACTTCCTTTTATTGAGGGACTGGGTACTGGTACAGGAAACCGTTTATTTCATAAAGCAATGAAATATCCAACAATTGCCAAGCGCACCTCAGTTTCTATGCTGTAGTCATTAATTAGGACATGTCCTGTACCAGTTCAGTTGAAACCTTCTTTTTATAAACTGTTGCAATTTTTACTTAAGGTTTTTCCACGAATTTTTGGCCGTGTCAAGTCACGTGACCTAATTTGCATAAGTTCGACAGGTCTAAAAGAATCACTTTAGAAGATGTAATTGTCTACGAAAAGTTTATGTTGTTCTGAACAAAGCCTCAGAAGGTAGACCACCCCTAACATTTTTTAGGAAAGTAACTCCTGACCCATGCCTTGATTTACCTGGGCGCGGTTCTATAACATTTTAACAGTTATTGCTCCTCCTAGACTTGATTACCAGCCGCTGTTCGGAAAAGGAGCCCGCGCTCGTCCCCCGAACCCACGGCTGGGCACGTAAGGATTCTTTCTTAGTCTTAGCCAATCAGATATCCACCCGCACGATTTTTGTGGGGCATAAATTATCTCATCAGTTCGGATTGCGGGACGATGTGGAATTGATAGTCACCTTTGACATGCATGACCAGCGGCACCACGCATAGTCGAACGGCGCTGTTCTACTCAAAAAAGCACTCTTCCTTAGAACACTGTATCCCTGCATATAGCGCTCTTCTGCAACCATAATGTGAACCAAATAGGTCGGAAAAACAATATTTTAAAAAAGAGAACGGCAAATGTAGAATTTCAATCCGCAGGTTGTAATCAGATGGCATTTCCGGCGACTTCATGAATTAACTTATGAATTTACGTCACAGTTTTGGTTTGCCGCTCACGCGTCCAGTTGCCTCTTGTCGGGGAGAAACGGAAACCGAACACAAAAGAGCGGCGGAAATTGAGCCTATGTTCCTCCTCAAGCTGCCACAATGGTTGTGTTTTAAGCCTCTTTATTATCACTGAACATTCTTTCCTGCTGTTTGCTTACAGACCGACATTTACTAATTATACTAATTTGAAGTGGCGTTTTTTTTTTCATTCTGCAACTTAACGCGGAATTTGAGCTGCTAGATTCTGCTAAGGCATGGGTCGCACTTGGCAAATCTTTGCCAGAATTTGTTTACTTTGTGGTGGAAATCCGTCATCGCGGGCCTTTACCCAGCGCGACCCCAGTTCGGCAAAAACTTTGCGAATCGGCAAAACATGAAAGACGCCGTAGTGCTTGGGTGGGGCAGGCAGATTTTAGAAAAGTCGAGCCGAACAATGGGAATCACAGCGGCAACTGTCAAAGCTTGTCAGCGTAACATGAAAAAAACGATACGCGCGGTAAGTTCAATTCTAGTTCGCGGTCTTAAATCATGAACGGAGTTGGCTTTTTTTTTGGCCCAATGCTCACACATGAATTCCCATGGCCCAGGCGATAGCGTCATAACGCAAGTGTTCTTCGGCGACGTCGATTCCTTCCTCTGATCATGGCCGCTGTTAAAAGCGTCAAAAATTTATCTGTCCATCATTCATTCAACAAGGAAAGACAACAAACTGCTGTATGTTAAGCTGAACGAACAGATGAAGAATCACCGTAACTAAGAGCACTCCTTCAACTGGACGCATACTTGTTTCGGCTTAGATTGCAATCGATATCATGTCTTTCGAAAACACATGGGCAAACAACGCGGTATCTAGTATCTGGTTATTTTCTCCCACTAGTGCGACCCTCCGTTTCTGTCTGAAAGTTTTCCTTTCCGGTTGCGGTTTTATGAAGCGAACTGAACCTCGAAGCTAGCGTCTAGTAAATGATATTGACAGATTACTGTACTTGACGGGCAACTGTAACGACATGTAGTAATGTGATTGACTGCAGCATTTACCACGAGGACAAGTTACACCGTCTCGCGAGGTATTAAAACTTCGCGTGACTCCCTTGTTTTTTTCTCTTGAAAACAGCTTGCAATTTGAACTCGCTAAAATAAGAACGAACTGTTTTCATTATAAAAATTTCCTGCAATGTTCTTTTCACTGGTGCGTAGAAAATAGCAAAAGGGGGGTTTTGTGGTACCCTTAGTATTTGGGTGACATCACATGAAACTAACTGTTGCGCCTGTCAAGCATCCTGAGAAAGAGCGTGCTTGCTAGCGGTCTATTAAATCATGTTCGGTTTTCATTGCTCGTCCTTTCCGACAGCTCACACAGCAGGGAACGACAAGGGAGCATGAGAGGAAAACTGCTTTCTACGTGCTCAGAAGATTTCTGTCCCCACTCCCTTGTAGAGAGGTCATATTTTTACCATAGACATATGACAAAAGCGCTGTTTGATCGTAAAACAATTTATTTTTCCGGAACTTTCATCAAAATACAAATTGCAAAACTGTCCTCCAGGATATTGACACATTTTTCCCAAGTCAGTGTCTATTTATGGATCACTTTCAAGTCGTACAATTTAAATGCGTCTTGGATGAGCGGAAACTTAGTGGAAGTTACACGGATTGAGATGGCCACTTTGTGCGACCTGGAAGGTCTCCCAGAGTCTCCGCGACTCCATCTCGCATCTTCAAGGACCAAGCTTAAGAAAAACGAAAAAACGATAATGAAGAAATTGAATTACACCGCAAGTGATATCGCGTTGCAGAAACAATCAAACTCACACGGCCAAATGATACTCACCAAGTCGGCTCCTCGACAATGTTTGCGTCCAAGTACTGGGCAAGTAGTCGAGCTACGTCTCTGTTTAAGACAGCTCTAACGCGCGCCCGGTCTTTGACTTCGATACATGAAGCATCTCGTGGGTTTTGGGGGTTGCGACATAATCTGTAACTGTTCCCGGGGACAAGGTCCATAACAGGCTTATAAAAACACATGCCAACAGCTCGGACGCGTTCTCCTGGTAAAGCGTCTGCTTTCTCGGTGATTTAACTTGTACACCTTGCTCAGTCATATTAGTGCCTTAATGTCACGTGGGAGAAAGAAGCCTGTAATTTTTTTTCGGAGAACTGGCAGTACGTGAACGTCATTGACCAGGCCAATCAAATTTGTCGCAATGCTTGGGGTCCTTTGAGGTATGCAAGGTGTGGGATATCTGGTCTTTGTTGCACTACGCCTTGCTTTTTCTGTTCATAGCTGTAGGCGCCGGTAAAGTTTCGGTTGAAGGCTTCAAACAAATTAAAAGTTATATATTTTAGCTGGATAAAACGTTCATTTATATTCTCCCTTGAGTTCTAGTTGCCACACTGCGGGAACGTACATTCAAAATAAAAAAATAATAAAAAGGTTGCCGGTGAATATCATCGCCACTTTTGCGTTTCCTTTCTCAAACCGCGATTTAGCATCCCTCAAAAATTGTTCTCTTCCCAAGTGCGTTTCTCTTAAATGTTGAAAACATTCTTTTTCTAAGAGAAAGCTCATAACTTCCAAGCTGAACAAAAGCAATTCTTTTTTTCGCTAGCCGGAAACAAGTATTAATCGTGGCCGTGTTATCTGTGTTTTCACGTCCCGGTTGTCTCACTTAACATTCCTGAAGGTGAAATGCGACAGCTGACTGATTATCTAAATAATTTGAGGCGTGTGATGTAAACGTACAGTAGAACCCCGGTATCTCGAACTCGGATAACGCAGTCGAAGGAACTCCCCCGCTAACTCGAAATGCGTCTCAATTTCTTTGGATTTGACCCAGCTGCTAAAACAGGAATTCGCCGCACATTTTTGTAATAAACAGGCTGGTACCAGATATTCCCGGGAGATATATGAGGGAAACGGCAACAAGTAGGGCCAAATTCCGTGGGTAACTGTGACACCTAATTACTTTCAGTGGTACAAAGTTTCAAAAGTCGTTTTCTTTTCAAAACAAGATGCGGCGTTATACAGCGGCTATTTACTATAGTGAAATTGGGTGGAAGTGCACGCTCCACTGACATTTAATCGTAATCGCAGACTCCATCTACTTCTTTTAAAACGAAGCTTTAGATCACAAAGTAAAAAAAAAAACGTCTGAAAGTAAACCATATGTTTCGCAGTTCGCGATTTCCTTGATTAAATTAAATTTCCCCATAAACATTTGTAATGTAACCAGAAGATATGACCTGACCGGAAACCCATTAGGAAACCTCGGGCAGAAGGTGTGTGTTAACCACAACTATTATCTCCAAAGGTCTGATCTTTAACACCTCACCTTAAGAAAAATTAGATTCGATAGATATATATTGGCGGCGGTTAAGGAGATGCTTTTAGCAACAAAATTCATTTCTGGCGAGTTTATTATTTCCGTCAATCTTGTCCCGGTATTACCTGAATTTTGACACTGCTGCGTTTTCGGACGAAGTGTAAAATCAAAGAAAACAACAGCTCATAAGTTCAGATAATAAAATACCGTTCTCTTAAAGTTTCCACCAAATTACCATTGTTCTAAAAAATGCGAACACAATGGAACTGCTCCATTTTCAATAAATCTCCTCTCATCTAGGCCAAAAATGATACAGCGAAAAACAAAACAACGACATTCCGAGACAGTTTTGCTTAAATGTCCTGGTCTGTCGGTCTGCCCATGTATGTTAAGCACACACTCATTTGACCTGTTCGCGACACGATCGACGAGAATGCTTGTGCATGGTATTTGATTTAAATCCAAATACTCACTAAGTGTATATAAGCTTACTAGATGTAGTAGTAAACCATCTAAAGTAGACGGCACGCATCAGTATAAATTTCTCAAAGACGATACTATTCCTGATAGTATTACGATGACATACAACAGCATACAAGACTGACATACCTCAGTTAATGGTCAGTAAATGGTCTTTAGCTGCATACAGGTAGCGTCACACGACCTTTCGTCACACGAAGCGATTCTGGCGATTACTGAAACAAAAATTTTAACATCTAAATAAGTAAATCAGGAATTTTCGAAAGGTGTTAAACAACAAAGAAGATCTGGTTGTCTAATCTCTAAGCACAGAAACAAGATAATGCACCATTACATAGAATTAACTGTTATCTAACTTGGTCAGAACAATAACGGCAAACTCAGAATAGTAGAGCAGGTCAGAAAATACACAGCTACCAGACAAGAGAAAGCATAGGAAACTTACCTTGTTGGAATAAAATCAATTCTCTTATCAAGAAACTATTTCCAAACTCTTTAGAACGATGTAGTCAAAAGCGTTTGCTGGGACGTTACCGCGCCTGCAATAGCAACGTTTTTGACCGCTCGGCTGTCACACAGGGGTCGATAACTGTGTAATAT
>JAHPZR010007736.1:0-10137 GCA_019787425.1 Platygyra sinensis | reverse complement strand
AAAATCCATAGTGGTGTATTATCAATGCTGCGTCTGATTGGTGGCTACGAGTAGGCTAATTGTTATAGCCCATAGAGCGAAAGTGCAGGCTTGAAAACCAAACAATAGGCGAGTTTAACTAGCGAAGATGTTTTGTCTCGATATTTTTTGACAGCAGTCTGAAAGCTCGCATTTTACAAAAGAGGTAATTACTCTCGACTCATGCCTCTGAGAATGCTTACGATTCAGTGGCTCATCGATACTTTTCATCAAACAAAACCGTAACAAGGTTTATACCGTCTATTATTATATGGCTCTGTCTCACAATGACTGGGAACTACCAAATTCACGAATTTGATTGGCTGAAATGAATATTGACCGCGGTCTAGAGTTTCTCATCTAGACCGGTAATGTTTTGAAGTGAAATAGAGGCAAACTAAAATGCAAAATCATTGACTGTTTTCATCTAATAATATTTATTTCTGTAAGTGCCAAAAAGCAGATAAGAAAAACTAAGTAAAGAGGACAAGCAAACTTTGGAAGAATTGAATTCGGCTCATTGCCGTTCGCAAGCAAAATGTCAGTTAGTACTAGAAACCAGTTACATTAAACGAATTAAATTGTTCTTGTTTTTGCCAGATAATAAACATCTTATTACCCGGGCTAAGTCGGTCTTTTTGGGAGAATCTTGACCTCGGTCTTGTGTACAGACCTCAATGCGTTCGGTCTCTATTTACTTATGACCTCGGTCAAGATTATCCCATACATACCTCTTGCTCGGTTAATAAGGGCTAGCTACAATCGAGATTAAAAATCCTACGCCACATCCTAAGACTTGAAATTGGAAAATTTCCCATTCATTTATTATACACTAGACGATACGGTCGCTGAAATGAAAACAAAAGTTATGCCCAATTTGTTGCACTTCGTGTCAAAGATCAACTGCACGCCACCTAATCAAGACAAGAAAGGCATTTATCGAATATTATCTACGTACAGTATCAGATAGTATTTAACTTTGTGGTCGAACTGACCAACGTTTACTGATATCATCAAATAAAACGTACAGTAGTAGTAGTGGTGAAAAGGATAAAACTCTTTTACAGTAGTATTCCAAGAATCGAAATGAGCCACTTAATGGAAACATTCCAAAACTCAAGTGCTTACCTCTTTTCTCCGGGCTTTTAGGACTGCTGCTGCACACAAAACAGTGATTGCTTAGCTGATATTTAATACTTTGTTTATCTTAAACGTAATAAACGAAAAGAAACGAGTCTTAAATAAAGAACGTAACAAGACTTACCTCCCAGAAGCGTCCATTTTCCCACACTGTACCACTGCATGTAACTTTGATAAATACAGTAATATATAGATTTAGGCCAGCCTAAAAGCGTAGCTCCTTGGCCGGGTTGTTCAGTGCCCGATTGAACTAACCCAGGAAAAGGTAGAATGTTGATTTGAGTTTTGTAACTTTGCAGTGAGGTTTTCTGTTTACTGTGTGACTTTCTGTTTTGAGTTTTGTAATCACCATACACTCAAAACAAAGAAGCAAAAAATATTTGTATAGAAGAAAAAAGTTATAATTCGAATAAATTTTAATCCTGGGCTAGCGTTATCAGGCTTCTGAACAATCCTTCCCTGTTTTCAACAAGTTAACCTGACATGAGCCCGCGATCCAATCGAAAACCAGCTCTTGGTCAGCGTTCAACTTCCAAAAAACACGTGACCTCGATGAGCTGTACACTTGAGGCTGCGATATGGTCAGTGATACTGGTCAGCAGATACCTTGTTTTGACAGGTGTCACTTGATCATAACATGGATGTCTAAAATCAAAGAAGTACACGGTAAACCAAGGCTGCATGTCTCTGTCAACCTATTATTTGGCCACGATGGTCGGTTGCTAGGGCTTTTCCTCACAATTGGGTAAATTCCATTAATGCAAAATCTTCATATAATCTCTGTAAAGGAAAGCTGCATAGAATCTTAGTAAAATCGACATAAATAGCTTACACAAAATGTTGCAGAAAAGTTCAGATAATGCCTGTAGAATGTACACATTTTATTTAACTAAACATTAGCAAATTCTCGTCATTTTCTCTGTGCAATCGCTATAAAAAAGAGACAGGCTGATCAAACCTTCAAACGTAAACTAAATAGAATCTTGGAAAAAATAGAATCCACATAAATAACCTGCACAAATGTCTGTTAAGTGTATGCACTTTAATGTTATAAATCTCTGCAAAATGGCCACATTTTTTCCCTAAAGAAAGTATACATGCATAGCATATATATCATATCTGTAATAACCAAAGCAGTGTAACAACCTCTTATATCAATAATGGATGAACTTTGAAGTTCATAATCAACAAACGATTGAGATTTAGCGTACCATATATGTATATAAAACTCCTGAATATAAATAATTTATTCTCATTGGTCGATAGGCGTGTTTAGATGAGAGTATGCAAACACGGTTGTCACGTCACGCTTTCAGTGTTTCCCCGGCACAATTTGAAACCATTTCAAAGCCGGTGGTTCAACTCTCAAGTACAAATATTAAGGAATTCAAATGAAGAAAAATTTTCCAGGTTTTGATTTGGGATTGACCATCCCTTTCCCTCAGACCCGTGGAAAGACAGCAAAAGAAAGAAGAACAACAGCGCTTTGCATGCCTCGATGTTAGCGAGCTAGACGACCTTGCCGAGGGAGTTCAAGCAAAGACAACAAAATATTATGCAACAAATACACAGTAAACGTTTTTCAAGGTAATTTTTGCATTTAATTACTACAATCAAAATCACATGCTGTTCTTTAAAAAAGATGTGCAATAAAATTAAAAGCCAACTATATGTTACAGTCTGCATATGCAAAACCTGTTCAAATCAAATTTAACACGGCCGATCCGTTGCCGTGTTTTGGCTGTCAAATGTTCAAAAAATGACCATTAAAACTTGGAAGAACGTACCAGACAGCTCACCAGACTGATGGATTTAATGCCCTTCGACTTAACTGCAACCTTGCCTGCTTGTGCTATGATTCCAAGCGAGCAAAACTTCACAAGGCACGATGAGCGATTCAACTTCTCAACCATCTTGTCGAACTGCCAAATCGGGCAAGTTTGGGTCACTTTCAAGAGCGATCAAGCACAGTGATTTCATCTTGAAGTTCTTCCTTACAGAGTCGTAAATCTTTGAACATTTCTTCTGTTTTCACCGAACTTTAGGCATTTCTCCCAAAGATTTAGAAGGATTCACACCTGATATCGCTTTCATTTACACGGCGCTCGCTTGCTCGCTGGCGATTTTGCCACAAATTTTGATTTTTGTAACGCGAAATTTCATTGGTTCGCGCGTTACCAGATGCGCGTTTTGATTGGTTAGTAGGAAAGATGATTGTCTAGAGCGTGTATTGAGAAGAGCTTTTTAGATCAAAAGTTAATAAACAAAATTTCTCTGCATTTGTCGAATTAATTTTGAGAAATATTTTATAAAAGCAATAGAAAACTTTTTTCCGTGTTTGCATAGCCTGATATAAACACCGAAGGGGTTGGGAGAATTCTCGACAGTTACGCAAACCCTCGACTTCGTCTCGGGTTTGCATAACTGTCTCGAATTCTCCCAACCCCTCTCGTGTTTATATCAGGCTATGCAATCACGGAAAACGTTTTCTATTGCTTAAATGGAAAAGAAAGTATGTTAATTCTCATGACTTAATAGGACCATATACCTGGTCACAATACAACACTTCTATAATTGTGTTACTAAATAATTCCATAAAAATAATTCTATAAACAATCATCGAGCGAGATGAATGAACTGAACTGGATCAAGACAGAAGTTAAGTCATGTAAGGCTTGTTCAATAGAAATTAACAAAAGATTGCAAACCTAATTAGGTCAGAAGCTACAATGTAGTTCTGCGCTGGAAACTGCTTTACATTTTGTACCTGTACTTTATTCATATTATTATGTTATTGTGCTTCAGCATAGAAAGTGTTGGTTATAAAAAAACGCTGTCAAGACTTTTGTATCAGTGTACATGTATCTGGATATGTTTGAAAGCTAGATAAAAAAAACCCCATCTTGAGCCAGCTTCAGTTCAGCAATCAATTCAGTACAAGACATCGTAGCTTGATTAAGGATCTAACACAAAAAACAGTGATATACATATAATGTAAAAAATGCATTTTAATATACCGAACTTGACGTTTCGTATGCTAGTCTACGCACATTTTTAAAAGTGATCGTTATAATTTTTAAAAACTATTTATTGTAAATATTGCACGTCTAGAACCTTAAGAAAAATGTTCTGCAGCAGTTCGTTAACCTGTCTAAAAATCATGAGGATTAATAAATCAATAACTTCTCGCTACCGTCATTGACATTAAGGGAAAGCTTTAGCTCTTGAATAAACGGTCTATAATTTTCCAATGAAAGTTCAGTTAACTCTGAAATGTCAAAATGATCCCAATTTATGTTGTGACCAGTGGTTAACATATGACCGAGCATGATGAATGGTGACTTTTAGCAGGGCGTTAACAATATTACGTATGTGAGCAATTTGGAAGATGACTCTGTTGAAAAGTACACTAATGGCGCTGTGATATTATAATATTTACATAGTGGCGCTTATTGATGGTAGGGGGCGCTTACTAATAAAAACATATTCGAAGGAGGCGCTCATTCGGAAGAAAGGCGCTAAATCGAATCATTACGGTCTGTCTACGACGTATGTCAGTTTACAGAGATTTTATGGTGCCCTGGTCGACTATGTCAAATTTTCAACATAGAGATTTAAAGGTGCTCCGACTATGTCAATTTACAGAGATTTTATGGTGCCCCGAATATGTCAATTTACAGAGATTTTATGGTGCCCCGACTATGCCAATTTACAGAGATTTGCAGAGATTTTATGGTGCCCCGACTGTGTCAATTTACAGAGATTTTACATGATAAGACTAATCCTGTAAACTCTTTGTAAGAAGTAAATTTACAAACATTCTTAGAAGATTTTGTAAGGTCTGTAAATTATGACTCCTATCCTCTCATACTAGCTGTTGTACGTTACAAACATTTTGAAATGAACAGAACTAAAAACTAAAATAAATGTTTTTAAAATAAATTTACAGACATTTAGTTTTTAATCAGGAAAAGTACCAAGTCTGCAAATTCAGGATTTACCGACATTTCGTAAAGTCTGTAATGGTTCAAATTTTCCAGTGTAAATTAAAACAAAGCTGGTTAGGTAGCTAAACACTTCAGACGTCACTATAATGATAAGGGACGCTCTTATGACGCATCTTATGCCCGTTTGATTATGGAGTCTGGCAACAGTTTTCAGCACTTTGACAGATTAATGTTACCTCTGTTTATCAAGTGATACTACAATATTGATATCCCGTTAATGCCTAGCCATTGGTGAGCCAGTAATTGTAATCTTCATGGCGTAATAGGTTATCGTAGCAACAGTATATCACGGCTTGGCTTCGCGAACGAAGATTTATGAAGTTTGTCCACGTTGTCATCGACTGCAGGCACGCTCGGGGCTGACCAAACAGATGCGGGAGAGACAGGGCCGCGAGCAGTGACTGCAGGGAAATGTGATGTCTGGTGTGGTTGTGGTGGCGGCGCGGGCCCTCCTTTTTCGTTTCTTTTTTGGCGCGTTTTTAGTGTCAAAATTCAAAACCTCATTTAAGACATGCTATTTTTCTATTCAAATATTCAATCCTGTAATTAAAACCTGGAGCTCTTCAATTCAAATATGATATCCTTCTGATCCGATTACTACTTCGTAAATTAAACTTCTTGTTGGACAATTCAGATACGCTATTTGGTTCCTGAAACATCCATGGTTTCAATTCAAAACAACATTTCTTCAATTCAATTGTGCTCTTTTTCTATTCAAACGTACAATTCGCCTTTCGTTTCAAAAATGTTTTTCTGCTAGCCAAACATCCAGTCGTGTTATTCAAACCTGCTTATTGTGCATTTCAAATCGCCAACTCGAAATTCAAAATGGTCAGTTCCGCAAGTAAAATCGTTATCCTTCTATTCCAATATTCCAATTCTTCACCGCAAATCTACAATTCGTCAATTCCAATACACTATTCGACAATTCAAACAGGCTTTTTGTCCTCAGAAACATGCAATCCTTCCTTTTGAAACAACTGTTCTGCAATTCAAGCGCTCTACTCTTCAATTCAACCCCCCGGGGGGGGGGGGGTACTCCCTTATATGGGCTATATAGGTATGTGCGGCCCCAGAGGGTATGGTTTTTCAGCCGTTTTGGTCATAAATAATGTATCGATTTAGCCGACTTTGGCCATTTTGGTCATAAATAGGGTATGGTTTTTATACTCTAACCCTGATATGGGTATGTTCTTAAGCCTAGAAGCCACTTTTTCATCATTATCGAAAAGAAAATCAACAAAAGCCCTTCACAAATTATGGTTACGGCAATTTAACATTGGTCTGAAGGGATCCAATTATAACACTGGTCTGAAACAGGATTTTGATGTAAGGTTCAGGTCATAAATAGTTTTCGATTTTTTGGGTCAGGTCTTAAATAGGGTAGGGAATATCGCAGATTTTGGTCATAAATAGGGTAAGGGTTTTGGGAAGCGGGCCGCACACCCCCAACCAATTTTTCTGGGAGTACCCCCTCCCCCACCCCGGGGGAATTCAAACCAGTGTTCAAATGGACAATTCTTTTAGTCCAGCGCGTAATCTTTTAGGTCAGACGTGCTGTTCGAATATGGTGACATCCGGTCGTCTAATTTCATAATCCTGTTCATCACTTCGAATATTCCACCTATTTTTTCAAACATTCAATAATTCAATGCGAACGTGATATTTAGCACTAATCATTTCCAATGCGCAATCCTTCGATCCAAACATTCAAACTTTGAAAGCAAACACCTGGAACCTAGCCCGGCCGCGCGTTGGGAAAACGAGGAATGGCATGGAGTTTGTTCCTCGGGCGGGTAAAGATTTCAATTTTTTTTATACTAAACAAAAACAAACCATAAACTGACAACCTTCTGTATAGATATGATTCTCAAGATAAAATATTTCTTCGGATACATACATATACTATAAAATCTCTGCGGAGTGCCTTGTAATCGGCTTTGCCTATTTACAACCATAACATTTCAGTGATAACAATTTAACCGAAGCGAAAATTGCGAACGGATAAAGGAAGTCAGATCATTCACTCAATATTCTGCATCTCAAGCACTCAACTAAATCATAGTAAGTAGCTAGGTATGACTAATTCGTGTCGAATTTTCTCGCCTGCACGTTTAGTTGTATCCTGGGTGCTGGGGACATTTCAAGTGCGGTTTCCGGTTTTGAGTTGTACGCTATAAATCACGCGAAACAACAACAACAAAAAAAATCACAGATACTCAGGTTTATATTGGTGTAACATTAAGATTGTTCATGAAGCAAGACTTCTTTGGTGAGGAAATCTGACACGAAAGCGGCTCACGGCTGTCATACTTTTGGTTCGTAAAGATTTCGGGTTTCTCGGTTTTCCGCACATGTTTCCCGCGGGTAATGAAGGTGAGTGTTGAAAACAAAAGCATGTCTGAAATGAGGTTTTGAACTTTTACACTACAAACGCTTAAGGGGGAGTAAACGGGGCCACCATAGTCACTTGTTGCTGGTTACGGGTAAGCTCTGTAGCAACAGTATAACCTGTTAAAGCACCATTGACTTTAGCTTTAAGGGCTTATAATTTAATCCACTGAATAACGATCTCAGTTACTCCTAACGAATTGCGATAAGCATGATATAATGCAACGTTTCGCAAAGTTTCAAAAAAAAATCTGTATATTGCCGGGTTTAGACCCACCTTTAGTTTTTTAAAATTTATGATGACTCTGAACTCACAATAAGGAATTTTTTTGATGTTCGCAGAAAGTTGCATTTTATCATGTTTGTCACACTTTAATGATAAATCAAGTAGCTGGGAGCCACTGAACTCGGATAGTGACTTAGGAAAGGCAGCTTAGAATGGAGCTTTTGCATTTTAAATAACGCGAGTCCATTTAAAGCTTATGTCCAAACGTAGTCTTTCGAAATCAGTACATCTAGTTGTACAGTCTCCCGCTACTCCCGCTCCTTTCGTTCGTGACGAATGATGCCACTGTCAATCATCTAAACAGATTGACGAGTGCACGAATGAGAAACATTTTCAGCAAAACAGTAATTCACTTCCACTTCAATGAGAGTTAGCAACGACCTATTTGAATGATAATCTGGAACCAGCCATCGACTAGAACGATTTTGTCGCGACACTGTTTACTTGGGCCTGTTGCTCTAGCAAAGTACTTCATGTATCCCTTTCTAAGGATAAATACACCATAACACATTATATTCCAAGTACACTATAGTAAGGGATACATGAGGTAGTTAGCAGAAACCGTTATCATGAATATATGCCACGATGTTCCACCAGTTCTGTAGAAGCCGGCGTGACACAGTGGAACAGATAGTCTTCCGAACGGCGAGAGGCCAGTTATTTCTTTTTGTTTTTCTAATTTACAGATAAGCTCAACACTTTTTTTATGACAAAGTCTAATTCTTACAATTTTTTTGCGATCTGAAGCTGAAAAAGTTCTTAAGATGTTCTTAAATTTACATGGTGTACATTGTGTCATTTCGGAACAGCTATGGATATAAGAACTGTTGATAATTACAAACCGAAAAGTGTGTCTTGCAATTAGAAAAGCATTGTTGATGTAATGCAAAACATACCGTTAAGTATGTTAGCTTTATTTTATGCTTTTCATTTAATTTTAATACTGGTTGGCAAGATAAAAAACGTTTTAATCGATGTTCTTAATACGTTCTTAAAATTTTCGGTAATCTCAGTTTTAACGTTCTTATATATATATATATATATAAAAAAAAAGTTCTTCTAAAAAGAGGGTATGTATGAAAAAAATAAACTCACCCAAACACAATAAATTAACATTTGCCGAGACACTGCGTTTGCTCTTCGATGAAAAGTCATCTGGAGCTTTTAAGAGTGTGTCCATGAGAAAACCAGGCAGGAGGTGATACAGCTCAAATCACCGATTTTGCTCAACCTTGGCATAAATGTGGGGCCGTGGTGAGTAAATGATCATAGCAAAAACTTAGGCTAAAATATTATATTCCCTTCAAGTTAGGGGACCCACTCAAAAAAGGGCCCTTTGTCACTAATTTACGCGTATTTAATTAGCTGTCTTTGATTTAGCATTTCTACAACAAGAAAGGCCCTGTGGAAATGAAATCCAGTGGATCATGTTCTACTATTATTAGTCTCAAGATACAGATATTCATTTTAACCAGACAATTTGACTTCTCTCTGCGGCTCCATCTTAAACCTCGGGTCGAAGCAGCGAAACGGATGACACAAAACTGGACATTTCGCGGTCCAAGAATCAGCGAGAGAGCAAAAATTGCATCTAAGTGATTTACGCCTGAAAGCCTATGTTGAGGGAACTTATACGTTGAATCTTCTTCTGCCGCGTTTCATCGATAACCGTGAGAAGTCGCTCTGAAAATATTTGACAGAAATGTGTCAAGTGCTTATTTTCATCGAATTTATACTGGATATTGATAAGAAAATACTTAGGTAGATATTTCTTGTTGATTTCGAGTTACGGTAACACAGAAAAATAACTTCCGTGTTTTAGTCAATGTTCATTAAATGGCCAAAACTCGTGAATTCCAATGTAAGCAGTATGCCAGCACAGAAAAATTGTTGAGGTCCCCAAACATTTTATGGCTTTTTTGAGAACTTTAGTGATTGCTCTCACTATACATGTTAGAATAACGAGTATTTGCTGTTGCCCAGTGTAGATATTTGCCATTAATTAAAGGCTATTCACAACTCTACAAAATATGCACCTTACTTAAGATGGAGCCGCGGAGAGAAATCAAAATGTCTGGTTTAAATGAATATCTGTGCGTTGAGACTAATAATCAGTCCGGGATCGTTATCAGATTTGATAACCATGTGACGTCATATAATGGCGGCCATTTCAAAAATCGGGAATTTTCGTATTCACTTCGCTTTGCTCGTTATTTGTGCGATTATGCTCGGGTAATTTACCATAACTCTATTCGATAAGTACCACGAAAGGAAGAGCCTCGCGTGTTTTGAATA
>JAHPZR010007734.1:42500-45852 GCA_019787425.1 Platygyra sinensis | reverse complement strand
GATAATTGAGAATCAAAGAAGCCCCCCCCCCCCCCCCGGCAAGAAAGCTTCATATGGCATTCTCATGAATTGTAGAAATCCACCAGAGTCCTCCAACGGTAGTTCCTTGAATAGTGTATAAAAGACTCCCTGTTCTGGTCTCCGTAAAAGCCATTTGCATGCCCACACTTTTCTTGAAACAATTTTAGAAGAAGCCTCTTCATCCTGAAGCATCATCATCATTAAAAGAGCCAGTTTTTTCTTTTTCAATCCAGAGCTGTTCGCTGCCATGTTGGATTTATAACAACTAGTTCCCATGCCCCAATCGGGTTGTTTCATCATTCAGCTCCCTCGTCGTGACCTTCGTGTGTACTGGTTGGGGTACTTACCTGGGAGCGTGTTTCGGGAGCGTGTTTCAGGAGCAAGCTCCCTCGTGTGTGTACCGGCCTTTACAATGTGACGGGGCAATCAGCTGCAAACTAGTCAGATTCTATTATACCATGCACGTCTTCTTATACATGGTAAAATGATGCATACTTGACAAGTATGATAACAATGTTTATCCGGTTTTGTCACCAGTTTATTCATTCAATTCCCCTTAAGTTTGCTTCAAAATTAGCGAATTACTTTTACAGTTAATGAAACTGATGAAAACGATCCGTTTGGCAGAAATACTCAGGCTGCCAATTCACCTCCTAAAACTATTTATGATGGATTTTACAGCCTAGAATGCTGTGAAGTTTACAAAAATAAAACTCTTGTGTTGATGCGTCCGCTCTTTGTACAAGACGTGAGCTCTGTTTATTTTGATTTCCAAAAATGGCCAGTTTTGCTTCATTACCTTTCCTAAAAAGCACACATTTTAACTTTAGGTTATTAATGTTACAAAGCAACTTGAGTATTCTGACCCATACCCAGCTTGATTCTTTAGCCAAAAATGTTTGTGGTTATTTCAGTAACACATTCACAAATTCCGGCAAGAAGATGTCCTGTTTACAGCTCTGTGTATTGTTTAATTTTCAATTTGTGGCACCTTTCTGCAGGTATTTATTTGTAAATGGTTATTGCTAGAATGGATACTCCAAAATATGGTGAGACACTTCGTGACACAAAAACAGGTACAAGTAGATAAACGACACCCTATTTAATTAGGCAGAGATAAGCTGCTGGGTCAGGCACTGATCTCTAGTGATTAGGTCTAAGCGCCGGCTCGAAATGGTTAGCTTTCATAAATTGTTCTGGTTACACCATAATTAAACTTGGTAAACCTTTGGTAAGACTTTACTACTAGGTATACCTATCGATAGAGTGCCAACGAGCAAATAATTTGTGGTATAATAAGGGTTTATTAATACAGCATGACGGGTA
Organism: Platygyra sinensis; assembly: GCA_019787425.1. Lineage (NCBI taxonomy): Eukaryota > Metazoa > Cnidaria > Anthozoa > Scleractinia > Merulinidae > Platygyra > Platygyra sinensis. Next base: position 44,505 of record JAHPZR010007734.1, on the reverse strand, counting down.
TTTGGTTCTCTTCTGATGCAAACATTGCCAAGAGAAATTTATAACGCTTTTACCGGTCGGTAACATGACACCCCATGGGAGCAAGGCTGCTTTCGTTCGTCACGCAATCCAGTAGGATATTGAGAGTACGCTGATTCGAGGAGCATTGTCAGCCAGTTTGATCATTAATCACTATACATCAGTTTGGACAAGGGTATGTAAATTTTAAGGAATGCGAGGACTGAGAGAGTTTATGTTGCTAGGGACTGAGGATTGTTTTGTTTCATCGCCGTTATGTGAAGCCGAAGGGAGACGTCTTGTTGCGTTCGCTCTAGCTTTGTACAAGACGTGAACTTTACGCCATCCTAGGCTGTAAAAATCCATCATAAATAGCTTTAGGAGGTGAATTGGCAGCTTGAATATTTCTGCCAAACGGATCGTTTTCATCGGTTTCATTAACTGTAAAAGTAATTTGCTAATTTTGAAGTAAACTTAAGGGGAATTGAATGAATAAACTGGTGACAAAACCGGATAAACGTTGTTATCGTGCTTGTCAATTAAGCATCATTTTACCATGTATAAGAAGACCTGGTATAAAAGAATCTGACTAGTTTGCAGCTGATTACATCCTGTCACACTGTAAGAATGTTTTACTCACTTGTCCCGGCCTTTGGTCAACCTCTAATGCCCGATGCTCCGAAACCTTTATACTAATTTTGGAGCCATGGCCCCATATCCGACGTGCAGGACATTAGCGACACAATGGCATCGTCATGTAGCGCCTATTTTACAGCACTACAAGGGTCTGAGTTACTGCCAAATGAGCAGTAAGTCATCTTCCAATTCAACTATCTTGTTGCAAGTTCTGTTTGTTGTTCGACGCATGGAGACTGGTGCCAAATTGTAACCAGTCTTCAATACAAACACGGACAAAATGAGGAAAGATTGCAAGATATTTTACATTATTTTGCTTCAGAAAACTTTACTTAACTGTTAAGATATCACTATTTAGTATATACACACTCAGTGATATTGGTGTTTTAAGCAATCTGATTGGTTCGCTCTCTCTGGCTAATGAGCATTATTCACCCCCTACCGAGGGAATAATGCGTAAGCCAAACAAAAATAAAGCATACTTTTGAATAAAGCATACTTTTGATTCACACTGATTTGAACGCTGTCTAAGGACCATTATTCTAGACTGTCACGAGGTTTTTTCAAATATTAACTATAGATTTTCCATGTTCAAAGATTCTGTAAATAGTTTCGCGAATTCGCGCATGCTTTGTACCGCTAGCACGTTTTCCACGCATGAATTGAGAGGTCAATTAAACCGATTTTTAATGGTTTCCTTCTGAAAATGCTGTTGAGATCACTTCCTGTGTATATACGAAAACAATTATTCTTCTCAATCTCGGTGAATAGTGGCAGAATATTTACCTCGCCGCTTCGCGGCTCGGTAAATATTCTGCCACTATTCACCGAGATTGAGAAGAATAATTGTTCAATATTATGATTAATTGATTTTGTAATAACTGAATAGCCGGTAGTGTATAAGTTTAATTACAAGTACCGCATCAGGCTTGGCCAAAAGCGTTTTCATGACTCACAGCACAGTAATTTTATTTTCCTTTTCTTTTGTTTACACGAAATCACACTTTCAAATTTATGAAACATTCTCTTTCCCTTAAAAATTATCTAGGCTGGAAAAAAAAATGATTTTACAGTGATTTTTATGTCAAAATTAGGTTTATGCAAATGAGGTCATTTTGCAAAAGTGTTGCATAATAATGATGCCAGGAAAGCAGCAAATCTTAATGACCCAAATTTTTCTATACTGTTTTGGATTATAGATGCCCTTAGGTAACTCATGACGTGTGTCTTGATTCTTAATAGGATTACAGGAAAAAATTATGATTTTTTGAAGTTGGGCTATTTTTCGTGTTTTCAGGGGAGTCGAAATTTGAGTAAATTTAGTGTCATGCATATCTCCTCCCAATAATTATATTCCCTAAAGCCATAAACC
>JAHPZR010007734.1:32500-37500 GCA_019787425.1 Platygyra sinensis | reverse complement strand
ATTTCTGAAGCCATACTGGTTTAATTCCTGGATATTCAGTAACACACTTTAAGGTAACATCAGCACCAATATCTTCAAGAACAAGATCACTCTTCTTTGAGTCTTGACAACCTTCTAACTCACTCTAATATAATAATAACAACAATAACATTCGCTGATGTTTTCGGAAGGGAAGCGACGCTACAATTTCCACACTCGCAGGAAAAGAACACAAACATTGTGTCATGGGATAATCATTTTGGTCTACGTTGAACGAGTGAAGATAAATAATTTGAGAAAGTTAACGGACTTGACTTTTATTTATACGAAAGTATGTTAATGCGAGATCGAAGAATGCGCGAATTTAGTAAATATACGCACCACACGCTACAGTCTCTTGACTTCTACATATCATTGCCTTCAGGTCTGTCCATCAGAGCTCGTTCGAGTTCTTTGTCAGCATCCACCTCATATTGTCTATCCATTCTTCGTTGGCCAGAGAGTTGTCAGCATATAAATCAGCTCGGCCGTCATCATTTAACTATTCACTTTGCTTTGTTTACAAGTGCGAGTCGTCATTCTCTTCAGCGATATAATAAATTTCGGAGTCTTCTGAGTCAAAGCTCATTTCAGAATCCGACGAAGTAGAAGATATTGTTGATAAAAACAGAAATCTGTCGACTGTGGAGCCCCCAGCGAAAAACTTGTGCGGCAAAAAGGCTTCCACGCTCACACAGAGTAAAAGGCCCGACTGGGACAGCCGAAGCTTTCGTTCTCGAAGTGACGTCACGGCTTTACTCTCCCCAGACTCCTTATGTTCGGTCGTGAACCATACGAAACTCGGTTTCAAGGGGGCACAGAAATTCGAGGATTTAACCAAATCGAAAAATTTTTGCGGCTAATTACTCCACAAAATAAGCTTTATTGTTTTAGCGAAAAAAAATTTTTGGGATTAGGTGCACTTTAAAATTACATTTGCTTATAGGGTGACGCAGTGCTGGTTGCTGGTTATCATGAACTAGCTATTCAATTTCCGCTTTTTTCAATATTCCATTGATTATTTAGTGTTTGTCTGAATTTTCCCATCATTTTACAGTCATAGATATACTTTTTCATTAGTGTTATGAAAATTCCAAATTTCCACTTCAGTAGATGTTGTGATCCTATGGGGAGAGTAAATCATTGAAAATGATCTGCTGGTTGGTCATATTAATTTGTGATTTCTGTTCGTTGTTGAACCATGTCATCATTACGTAGTAAAAGTCCTCGGCGACAGAGCAAGCCAGGAGCGTGTGTTCGAAGGAATCTGGACTTTTGCAAAAGAAACACTCCTCATGCGGTTCAATTTTGTCTCTTTTAAGTTCCTTTTTGGTTACTACTATCCTATGGAGTGGTTTGAAAGAGAATTGTCTTAATTTATTGTCTACCGACATTTTTGAGATGTTCTTAAATTGGTTATTCCATTTCTTGGCGGACGAAGGATAATGTTTGGACCATGATTGAACAGATGTTGGTTGTGTTTCCTTTTTCACTTGGAAGAATGAGTAATAATCCTTGCACCGCATTTTAGACAAACGGATGGTTTTTCTCCGGCAAGCTGGTATACATCAGATTCTTCTATGACTGTTCCTGGAGGTTTTTTAATAGTCATAGGTTTGAATTTAAGACTTTTAGGGATTGTAGAGAGAATTTGGCAATAGTAAATGAAATTGACTTCAATGGTGTATTTGGTCTTGAATTCTTCATAAGAAAGATATTTGCCAGTATTTTTAAGAAGATCTTGTACAAAACATACCCCACGCTCACTCCAGGTTTTCTAATACAACGATTTTCCTTCGATAGTGGTATCTTTGTTGTTCCATATAAATTAAGGTATCATGGTAGGTGGATTTTTAAGAAAAATGCGAGAAATATTTTTTTCGCTGTTCATATTGAGAAGACTGAAAAAAATAATTTGCAGGAAGAATGGAGAAAAAAGCTTTTTTACTCTTTACGATAAAGAGAAAAACTGTTTTTGAATCTCATGAAATCTCTAACGGCGCGTTGACAGCTCTAATTAAAATTCACCGCCAGTTGTCACATGTAATGCGAATTGCGGTGTGATATTTTATTTGCGCACGCGAACCGTTCTCGATCTGGTTGTTTCATCGCAAGTTCTTGTCGTTCTTATCAAATTTTCTTTATGTCAGGACGAAAACCTGCAAGAAAACTTCTTGCCCAATTTAGTGTCCGAAGAAGCCGAAGAGGCGAAAATCTGGTGGAACCAGCAAGTTCAGCGTCGAACAAGATCTTTGGCTCCTGATCTGAGCGACTGTGGGTCGCATTGTTTTAAACTAAGAAGAATGGTTGAAGGAACTCGAGGACACAAATCCCGCCAATGAAGTTGAAGGTCAAAATACAATAAGTGCTAGTCGCACGAAATTGCTGCAGAACGGACGCGATTCTGAAACTTCCACAGCGAGAGATCGAGTCAAGCGCAGATGTAGATGTAGACGATAAAGACCTCGAAATTTCCTCTTTTTGGCTTCACGAGGCATATATGGTTTCAGAAAATGTCTGGAGAACGAAGAAGTCTAAACTTGAACAACATATTACCAATGCCGCCGACGAAATAATCACGGCAGTTTAAATACAAACCTGTTTAAACCCAAGTAGTTTTTCGCTTCTCAGACGATTTCACTGCAATGTAGACGTCTGTTTATTTTAAGTTGTCATGACCCATTGTTTTGGTAAACTGACCCATGCCGACATCTGTCAGCGCGGGGAGGATTTTTAACACCTTATCATACCGATCTCGCAAAAGGTTTTTCGTCTTTTTCTCGATAAAACAAAACTGCATATAAGGATGAACATTTTAAGTTCGTTTACGCGTGTCTTCCAACGGAATTGGCTGAAAATCGGCAGGTATGTTCCCTATTACCTCCTTCGAAAAACAGTGTCGGGCTTTGTTTAATTTCGTTTCCGTTCCAGAGTTATGGCCTCTTTAGTGGAAGGAAACACTTGCGTTCAGAACATCAAACTTTAGGAGGGTGTAGAAAAAAAAAATCAAACCACATCTGGAAAATCGACGATACCTTTTTTGAGGGTGATGTGTGAGAAAACATTTCCGATGTTAATCGCGCCGCTCCGATGAATCACGCGCGGAAGTGAACCAGTTTAAGCAAAGCAGTGTTTCTGGGCATTCCTTTTCATATCACTGCGACAATAACTTTTTAGAAAATTTCAAACATATGATTGTATTCTATAACAATTAAGGTGGCTCCCTATAGTTTTTTGACCGCGCGCGAGCTGATTTCAAAAATCTCGCGATGGCGCGAGCTTTCATACTCTACGCAAAAGTCACGCGCGGAATCACGCAGTAAAATGCCGACAAAGATGGCGTCCAAATTTTTAAAATTTGTTTACCGAAAATGTTGCGTGGATCGGCTCCGGTTTCAAAACATTTATCGACTGAATAGAAGACCCTACCTTTCCCCGCTTAATTTAAAAGAGAAATGTACGAGGTATGCAGGAGTTCCAACCAGTGAAGCTGATTTGTTCGATCGCTACGATCATTGAGCGGGGCAAAGCAAGGTAGTATATTACCACACATATTTGCAGTCCGTGGCGTTCTTTGTGGAGCTCACACAAAAGCCAAGATACGAGTCAGGATGTGACACCCCTACAAGTTTAGTCGTCTCCCGAGGCGCGAAGCACGAACTGACGCTTCGAAAATAGAAAAGAACCAAACACAGCAAACAACAATCGAATTTTAGCAGCCGTCACTGCTCATTTTAAATCCGACCCCATAGGGTAACAATTCCTTGTTCTAAACTTTCATCTCCCGAAACGTGCCACAATATTGACAAAAGTAGCTTTAAGATGGGACATACGAGATTAACACGATTCTTCTCCCTCTCATACACGCCAATCGCCAGAGGGTCATTGATACGCATGTGCGCGTGGTCGTCTCGAAATTGTATGACGTCACAAACAAGCAAACGAAAAAACACGCGCTCATTTTTCTCGTGTTTCCTTCGGTGAAATTTTGTGAAAGTTTGTATACTCCATGATATAGATGCCTACTTCACAATATAATTTTTTGCCAAAATTTTATCTAAGGATTCTTTTTTTATAATCAAAAATATGGAATTGTACGATTTTTAAGAATTCTATAGATAAATTTTTCATTTTTTCAAATTAAAATATTGTCCAAAATCGTTTTCACAAGACTGCCGAGTTTCAAGATATTTTACCGAGGCTAACTCAAGAAAAGGAAGCAAATAGATGGAAAATAGCAAAAAAATGGTTATCTTTACGACTGTTTGTTGCCATGGCAACAGTCTGCAATATACTCATATGAACGAAAAAGAAATCCTGGGTGTGTGGCTCATCTTCACTGTGAATGCCAGGAGCTTAAACCCAAAGTTGAAATAAATAGTTCATTTTTAGTTCTTCATCCTTCTTCAGGTGTAGATACTGTTAAAACTATAGGGAGCCACCTTAAGGACGTTCGCACCCATTTCTACTGCGCATCTCTAGTGCGCACGCTATTCATTGGTCACGCGCGTGCCACGTCATTTTTAAGCGCGCGCACCGAGTCGAAAACAAAATACAGAGCTGATTACCTTTGCGTTAACTTTGTGTGCGAATATTTTTGTTAGATGCTCGGTGACCCCCACTTTTTTTCGGCAGATCGCTTCCTTTTCTGATTCTTTCCATTATACTAAAAAACAAAAAAATCTGTACGTGGGAAGTTTTAATTATTTCTCATATACTATTCAAATAGGGTCGAATTGGTACACGGATACAGGTGTGTAACTTAGAAGTTGTATTTTTTTTAAGCTAATTCTAGCTGATTTAATAGCATATGTAGCAAAGATCTATCAAATAGGCCTATATATGATTCTCCAACTTAAATATATGCCGATAGTAATGAATCCGGCCAGAATCGCCTCAGTGGCTGGAAATCCTTGAAATGCTATGATCTGTGATGCGCCTTATCTTCAAAACGAGTTCGGTGACCCCCGATCTTTTTTACG
>JAHPZR010007734.1:0-22500 GCA_019787425.1 Platygyra sinensis | reverse complement strand
CGTCTCTGAGAAATTGACATTTTCCTTTTATCAAATGCTTCATTACAGGAGTCTAGGAGATGGTCACCTGTAAGATCGAAAAAGGTTTCATAGAACTCTTTAGTGAACCCTCCTGGAGTTTTATTTTCTTTGAAACCTTAAGGTGCGTTTAAGGAACAAAAGAACTGAACGATTCATTTAAGTTTTCGAGGTTAAAAATGATCTCTCCATCACTTATTTTAAGCTGTGTTATAATTTTCTTCTCATAGCTGCGTTGTTGTAAATTAAATAATTACTAAGGCTTCTCCTCCTTGCTCTACCCACTTTACTTTCGATCTAAGCATCGCTTTTTTTCCTTTCGTTGAATAGATTTCATTTAGCTCGCTTTTGTGGAGCGCTTCAAATTCCGTTAAAATTTTGTCATTTAAAGTCGTGTCATTACATATTTTTCGATCCAGTTCTTCTAATTTAAGTTTAATAGCGATATGACGGGTTTTCATGTTAAACCTTTTCGTTTTTGAAAACCTCATTGTTTCTGCCTTAATTTCCATTTTTATTAATTCCCAGAGGAGGTGTTTATTCTCGACGTCTTGGTATTTATTCTCTATCAAAAGTAGCTGTCTTTTAAGCGGGTAGGTCGGGTCGGTCTTTTATTAGTTGCAAATAGTTTTCATTTGGTCCCCGTGGTTGTTTTTATTTTCAAACTGAGGAATACTCCTTATGATCTGGTGCTATTGATGTGCAAATTTCTGCTTTGATTACATCATTGATGAATTGTTTCATACAACAACAACAACAACATTCTACTTGTTGTTGTTGTTGTTGTTGTTGTCTAATTTGCTTAATCCCGTGTTTCAATCACCTGCTATTATAACTTTTGATAAGTTGGTTTTTGACAACAAGAGTTGACTGAACGTTCTTATAAATGCTGGTTGTTGACGATAATCAGTTGGTGCGTGAATATTCACTATTTAGTGATCTTCGTACTATGAACCGGCCCTTTTGGTCTATTTCTGCACATTCTACTTGAAATAAACTATTTGGATTCACCATAACACAAACACCCCTGGCGTGCTCTGTGCCATGAGAAAAAAGAATTTTCCCACTTCATTCTGAAGTTCATATCTTTTCATCGTCTTTAATTAAAGTTTCTTGCAGGCAGAATTAATATAGACGCCTTTTGTTTCTTTAAGTACGAAAAAATTAGCTTCCTTTTCCCAGCATTACGCACCCCCTTATGTTTAGTGATAGAATTTTAAAATTTGACTTGTTTAGTAAAATATAACAGGTAACTATGCAAATGACTTACACTGTATGACACTGATACTACAATAGATTCGACGTCTTACATAAGTAGTTAGGAAAAACAACAACAAGAAAAAAACAAACAAACAATATAGATTAATTAGCGAAAAAGCTTACTTACCCCCTCTCCTCTCCAACCGCAAAACAAATTGTAGAAGCAATCCATAAACATGTATCGAGAGGTTCACGCGAAATTCAAAATAATCATTAAATAAATAAATAATTAGATACAAGATTCAGATTTTTTGAAAATTTGAGGACACAGCACTACAGTTTCTTTAAATCTTCTTCGCTTTGGATTTTGACAATCACATTATTAATGGGATCAGGCTTGACAAAAATTTTTCTGTCAGTGGACCAGAACTTCCAACTCTCTGTCTACGATTGCAGACTTTCTTAAATAGGCCAGGTCTATAAGCATTTAGATTCTCGTTGATGTAAAGTTTTTGGGGGGTCCACTCCCAAACCTTTTAAACTACTCTTACGTACTTGGGCTTTTACAATCCTCTCTCTTCCCTCTTGTCCCGTTTTGACATCCTTTCCCGGCATGTTTTTTTTAAGATAACGGAGTTTCCTTCGCGTTTAGCCGCTTGAGTTACGGAGCTTAGAAAAACATGACTTTTAGCTTAATGCAACTTGACAACGCGCTAAATTAGATTGAAAAAGATTATCATTGGAAGAGGCCCATGTATGGGGGATGGGTTCTCCCACCCTCATAGTCTCTTGGCAATACTTACGCTCATGAACAAACTTCGAATAATCGTAATCGTTAATTAACTCGACCAGTACAAAATTAAAGTATTTGCAGTTTCTAGAGAAAAAATATATATTTTCAATTTTTCTTTTCTTTTCTTTCTTCCCACGAAAAATCAATGGTGGAACTCTCTTCCTGAGGATGTTGTGAATACAGCGTCCATAGATAGTTTTAAATCAAAGTTAGTTATTAAGAGTGTGTCAATTAGAAAACCAGGCAGGAGGTGATACAGCTCAAATCACCGATTTTGCTCAAACTTGGCATAAATATTGGGTTTGGTGAGTAAATGATTATGGGGAAAACTTAGGTTAAAATATTATATTCCCTTCAAGTTAGGGGGACCCCCTAAAAAATGGCCCGTTGTCACTAATTTACGCGTATTTAATTAGCTGTCTTTGATTTAGCATTTCTACAACAAGAAAGGTCATGTGAAAATGAAATCCACAGGATCATGTTCTACTATTATTAGTCTCAAAGTACAGATATTCATTTGAACCAGACAATTTGATTTCTCTCTGCGGTTCCATCTTAAATAAGGTGCATATTTTGTAGTGTTGTGAATAGCCTTTAATTTAATGGCAAATATTTGCACTGGGCAACGGCAAATACGCATTATTCTAACATGGATAGTGAAAGCAATCACTAAAGTTCTCAAAAAAGCCATAAAATGTTTGGGGACCTCAATATTTTTTCAGAGCCACCTTAAATTTTCGAGAATTTAAGGTGGCTCTGAACGCCACCTACAGAATTATTTTAAACTTTGCCAAAAGTTGCGCCTAATCATGTTTATCAAATGTTGATAATATATAAAAAATTCACCGTGCCGCTTTTGAATTATAAGCCCCTAAATCTGTAATAAAGGGTGTGTTTAGCAGGTCATACTGTTGCTATGATAACCTTTTATGTTATGAAAAGGACAACAACGTATTAACCAATAGTTGGGCAGTTTTTTGATACCATGATTGTAGCATCAAGTGATAAAGAGTGGCTATAACGATGCATTAAAATGCAAGTGCTTGAAACTGTTTCGAGCCACCTTAAGCCTCTTATTGCTCCATCACATTGACCCGTCCATAACATACCCGGCAAAAAAATAACTTCAAAAATAGCAAACACTTCATGGGACGATTCGTCAGCTTTAATTGAATTTACTCCCTTCTGAAAAACAGAAGTGTCAAGTTACCATTTCTAACTAAAAAATAGCAAACATCTCGAAAAAACCAGTGTTCACGATTCATCACCTCTAATTGAATTTACTCCCTTGTGAAAAACAAGGGTGTCAAGTAACCCTTTGTAACTAAAATAAAAATATCTCGTTACATTTGCATACACGAACAAAACAATTGTCACTTCCACTTATTTTGTAAACGTTAAAACTGTTTCAAATCTAAATAGTCTCGTCTCCTCTAAAATATGTCCTTTGAGCTAGAAGGGACGATTCGTAACCTGTAATTGAATTTACTCGTTGTGAAAAACAAAAGTATCAAGTTACCCTTTGTAACCTGAAATAAAATATCTCTTCCCATTTGTTTACTACTGACTCTTGAACTACTTCAAAGCGCAAAACTCATCTCGTCCATAACTAGCCACCATTACACTGAAACAACCCAATGTATATTATGTAACTGTCACAATCCTCTCCAAACCGGACTAAAAATCACAAATCGGCAACATACACGTCAGTCTTTATCATTCAGTCACCAAAGTCCTTGTACTTAATACAATCATACAACTCCCAAGACTTCATATACCTCACTTAAGTTATCTTAAACAAGAAATTTTCTTTTTGTTCTACTACAGTTCGTGCTGGCTATTAATGTGATAAAGCGAAAACCCTGATAACATTGACGAGAAAAGATTAAGTTTCATTTATAACGTATCTTCTCATCCCAGTAGTAAACAAGAACCATTATAAATGTAAAATCGTCACACAATAATCTCTTTGTGTGGCTTACACGAAGTGTAAAGCCACGCTATGCCATCACCTGATTTATTTATTTATTTGTCTGCAAGAATAGAGTGCCTGTCACGTGGTCTAGTGTCTACGGCGAATTAGTAGTCTTGGTTGTAAGCTTGGGTTCGAGGAATTTTTTTCAGGTGATCGTATCACGCGTTAGTTCTCCTGGCACAAGCCAACAGACACAGACCCAGCTTGTGTTATGAGTGTAGATTGTGCAAACTGGTTGAATCTTCGGTACGGGTTGTACTGTTTTGGTGTTTACGGATGCATTGTGGTTTATCCAGTACCGCATAAATTTCTCGGGGGGGGGGGGGGTACTCCCTTATTTGGGCTATACGGGGACGTGCCGCTGGATAGGGTATGTTTTTTTTTGGCCCGACAAGCCAGGTTTTTAAGTCGAAGATTAGTCGTCATGGCGTAACATTTTGAAACTCCTGACTTATCGATCTTACATTTATTTATCTTAGAATATCGTGTAGCTCATGTCTCCCTGCAAACAGTTTTCGAAACCGGCTCGAGCTCGGTTCTCTTCGTCCAGAGTCTCGGGCTCGGATTTTGTTAAAACTTTCAAGTCTCGGTCCCGGATTTTCAAACAAGGATCTCGGCGTCTCAGCGAGTCTCGGATTTTACCATTCGCCACCCCTAATATTATGATTTTAAAGCAGTTGATACAAAGCAATGATTCAAGGCTACAGACCATTATTTTAAAACAAGAAACGAAAAAACAAACAGTACCCTTAACTTACTGGTTTCTAACAGAAAAAAGAAAAAAAAAATGAAAAAGAAAAGGAGAAATAATCAGCTCCTGGAATTGACCATTAAGCACTTAATGACTGGCCACAAGGGAAACAGTGCGTTTTGTTTCCCCGAGACCCTCAATGGGGAACATTGAGGTCGAGGGGAAACAAAACTCACTATTTCCCGAGGGGCCAGTCATTTAGTGTTTTGTTATACCTCCCGACTCAAATATAGAAAAAGTCCGAAAAAAAATGATTCGCTTGACGCCATTGCATACACTGGCCACACTCGCAAAATTGAGCTGCTGCCAAAACCAACCTGTCCTATCGAAAAATCACGATAACAGTCTTTTTCTTTGCAGTTAACAGAAAATATAGACAGTACTAAAGTTGCTTTGGCGTCTTCTAATGCTTTACTCGAGCATTTTGAGTTTGATTTGATCAGGAGCAGCATATTTTGTTGTAAATTACACAAATACTTTCCTACCTGGCGACGGCGATCGACGAGCGAGTTGACGAACGTGGGCAACCCATTTTTGGCGCCAAACCAAAAGCTTGGAGACACAAAACGTTCATATTTTCCCTTTTGCTAATCTGCACGATATGTTTTTGCGACTATAAATCCCTTTTCTTGAATAATGAATGCCGTCTCTAATGAGAAACGTTGTCCTACTTCAATGGCTTTTCAACATCAGGCCGACTGGTACACAAATTTCCCGCGGTTTAAAGGTGCACAACTTGATCACGTGCGAGTCCAAAGTTCAAGGTGTTGTTTCCCTAGGGCGTCATTGAGTTTTGACCAATGGCACGTGACACATTCTCCTCCAATCAGGAAACGTATTTGAGTTGGGAGGTATAACAAAATGTTTTGAACTCCCAATATTTCGCTTGGCAAGTAATCACTTATCACACTAAGCTACGTACATCAATATCAGTGGGTAAAACTATTAATATATCTTTAAGTACCTCATAACACTCTTCTAATTCAAGAACTCAAACCAACCCTAAACGATAATGTCAGCAGCGAAAAGCTTTATATTAGTTTGCATCTTTTGTATGCAATTTTTTTTCTCAGCTTTTGTCATTGTTATTGTTAATTAGTTACTTAATATCTCAAATTTAAACTTAGTTGCTACTTGTATTAACGGTCACTTCTGAAGATGTATGTAAAAACATACGAAACGTCAAGTTAAAGTTAAATAATTTTGTTTTCCAACACGCGTTTATAAATTTATTGTCATGTTTGTAACTGCAGTTTGTGTACTTTTTCTCATGATCAATTGACACCTGTCAAATCAAGTTTTCAGCTGACCAGTACCACATGGCCATATCGCGGGCTTAAGTTTATAGCTCGTCGAGGTCACGTGTTTTATTTAAGTTGACCGCTGACAACGTGCTGGTTTTCGACTAGATCGCGGGCTCATGTCAGGTAAAATTGTTTAAAACAGAGCTGGGTTGTTCGGAAGCCTGTTAACTCTAATCCAGTTTTAAAAATAAATCAAATGATAACTGTTTCTCCTATTCAAATGTTTTTTGCAGCTTTTGTTTTGTGTATCGGTTTTGTGATTTTTAAGCTTAAAATAGAACGCCAATGATACCGAAAACCTCATGCCACAAAGTTACAAAACTCAAATCAAAATTCAACCTTATCCTGGGTTAGCCTTATCGGGCTACAGGACCTCCGCTTTTAGGGTGACGTAAATCTATATATTGTTTATTTGTTTTCCAAGTTGAGTGGCTCACAGACACTTTGCGCATTTTTTTTAATTCAACTGTTTCGAAGAATTAAAATACTGCTACTTGACAGGTACAATCACTGTTGGATGTGTTATAATAAATTCAACAAAACAAAATAATACCTTGCAAACAGTGCAAAACTATGGTGTTACTGTCTTGAGATGCACTAATATGCATTTAATATCGGTACCCATTTTAACATTTTCTTTAAAATTCAATGTTAGGGAAACATCTACTAATCGTGTACGTGAATCAATTTTATTGTAACCGAATCTACATACAGGAAATACTACAGGATTCCAACTATATGTTAAAAATCGTAAGCCACACATGTACGCATCGCGGACCTATTTTTTTGTTCTGTTGACGAAATTAATCGTAGTCTCTTCGCTGTTCTCGTTGAAACTTATCACTGAAACTGATCAATGGATGCTGAAATTAACGACTCGCCCTCGACGCTACAGCAATATTTAGGCCGTTTCACTACAACAAGCAAACTGTTCGAACCTGGTCACAACCTCTTCACATTCCCATCTAGTTCATTCCGCCCCGTCAAATACAATGGTTTCTATCATAGAAACCACATGAACATAAGTAGTAGAGAGGCTAACACTCATTTAATTCAAAACCTTATATAATGGGGAAAGCTCACCCTTCATCGCATGCTCGCAGTTATATCACAAACAGTATGTTTCTTTGGCTGATTATCCAGTTACTAATGACTATCAAACCCGCCCACAAAATCCTCAGCCTAATTCACAGGAAATCTCGAGGTAAACCCAATATATGAATACTTGCTCCTCTTTTACAAAAGAATAAATATGGCCTTTTTCAACTGTATCGCGATCAAATCTCTCACATACCATTTACCTTTACAACAAGAAATTTGATTGGTGTTTAATGGTAGATTTAATCTGATTGGTGTGATATACATACATCTCTCACTGATCCACTGATCCACTCACTGAACCACCCGCCCATAACATACCCGACGCGCCGACTAAGAGGTATTTTTTTTTTTTACAAAAAAATAACTCAAAAATTAGTAATCTAAACCTCAGTTGTGTTCGCGTGTTAAGGAGAAGTAAAACTTATCGTATTCAGCTATCCAAAACAGGTTAGAACTTGACTTGAGCGCCATTTGAGAATATACATGCATTTTTTAAAAGAATCCGGCCTCTCAGTCAGAAGGTCGAATTCCTAATATACGCGTAAAATTCAGAGATATTTTGCGACATGTGCAACAACTCCAAATTCCTTGAACCTCCGCCTTTGGAACACTTTCATGTTGTTGTATAGCATGTATTAACAAAGTTTAATACGGGGAGGCTCCGCCCCGAGGTCCAACCCCTTACCTTTTATATACCATTTTGACAGAAAAGGTACCCCTTTTACATACCTTTTATTGAAAAAAGGTACACCTTTCACATACCTTCTTTAGGAAGTCTTGTTCTCAATTTCATGTAGTGCTTAATAAATAAACTGATACAGCCGTAAGGGGCGTCTATTCGAAATATTATAATTAAAGACCCTTTTAAATGCCTAAATGACCGATTTCCCTACCCTTTTATATACCTCAACTTGGATGCATTCTTTAGCATTACCCAATCAGCGTGGCGTAACAGCGTGACTGCGGATGAGCTTTCAGAATGTCACAAACAGAAGTCGTTCGATGATCGGTAAGTTAACGTAAAACGATTTTCAAGGAGCATTTTTGAAAACATCTAGCAAGCAGTTTCGTTAGTTTAACGGAGAAGCATTCCAGTGAATATCAATTGAAAACAGATACAAAATACCTTATTGTCATAAATTAATCGTGACCTTAGGCGGTCGCGGTCAACCGTGAATACCCGATGAAAGGTTTTCGCATGAGTGAACAGTTAAATTATTGTGTCGACTTCAGTACGTTTTTTTTAAAAACAGAAGAGCTTTTAAGCTCATCAGCCTTTGGCAAAATACTCTAATCCAGTAGCTCATGTCACGGTTGACTATCCTTCTACAATACTTCCTAAATGACATAAAAAACATCTTCCACATAAATTTCACTTTCCCATGGAAACTACTAGTCGTATAAATATAAACAGCGGGACACATCGTTCGAATACTCCTCAATCCTCTCGACTGTTGACCTTTAAAAACATTTAATCACGACTTGAATCATTCGAAAATTCATGCAGCTCGTCAATTTTGTGACTTTCATGATCAGTGTCTTCTTTTTCTTTTTCGGCACTCGAGTATGGTTAAACCTGTATGAGCGGGCACTTTCGGTAAATGAGCTATTTTCTTAAAAGAGACTTCTATAATTACAGGTAGCTTCTGTTTATAAAAGCGTTTGTGCGAGAATTTATTGCTTCCAAATTAAGAAAATGGCTAAATAGTATCCGTGTACTTTATTGCTTCCTTATAATTGAGAACATAAGAGCATTTCTGCGATAAGATATTGAGTACTTAGGTCAGAATTCAAAGAATGACTAACTTGACACAGTGCAAGCGACCATGAAACGTCCTTAACCGCGTGATGTTCAAAACCCGGGGGGAACTCTTATATGCAAAGGTTGACAAATTTTCGTCGTCTTGGGTACAAATCAAGGATTCTGGTCTCACTTACGGTGTTGACGACGAAACATCACAATTTTTATCTGTCAAAGTATCGTTTATGGTGCACTAGAAGAAATAATAATTAAAGGAACGTTCTTATTTCTTAATTTCTCGGTTTTCAGGCTTGATCTCTTGCTGATCTCTCGATTACGCGAGTCGGGTTCATAAGTGCCCACGGGATCCTCTCTTGAGCAATAGCTAGTAATCGAACCTATTCCGTTTTAAGTGGTATCTTTTAGGGGTATAATGAAGCTCAGGCAACGTCCACATAAGTCTCCTATAGGAGTTAACTTCAAATTTTCCGAAGAGCACTCCTTGCGGCTTTTTCATATGGAAGCTCCCCCTGGGTTTCCAAATGTCTAACGGGAAGTGATGGAGTGAACCCGCGCTCCACACCTACACCTTGGAAAATATTATTTTCCAAGGTGTAAGGTGTGGAGAACTCAGAATACATATCGTTTTTTACATGTAGAAAATGGAATTAAAGAATAAATGCTATACCGTGTAATTGCATTGTGACTAAACTTGATAGACAACAAATGCAAGGAAACGATGTTATGTGCTTGTAATATTTCGATATAAATCTATATCATCTTCGGACTAAGGCGGGATACAGGTAGCAGAATTTTAAATACTGCGAGATTGTACAACAGTATAATCAAGTGAAAATGAAAAACAAAGAAACGAAACTGTCAAGAGAATAGGCGGAGTTCCCTACTGGCTTTTAAGCCATTGTTCAGAAATGGTGTTAAACGCTTGATATGGTAAGCTTCTGCTACCTGTATCCCGCCTTAGTCGAAGATGATATAGATTTATATCGAAATATTACAAGCACATAACGTCGTTTCCTTGCATTTGTTGTCTATCAAGTTTAGTCACAATGCAATTACTCGGTATAGCATTTATTCTTTACCTACTAAAGCTATCAGCAGGTAATGGATTTTGAAAATATAATTCTCTTGGAAAAATTCCACCTATTTACCGGGTAAAATCAATTAACTTAAATGGATTTGGGGTGCTTGAATACCACCCTGCAATCCAGCTAATTATTGGATGCGGGCCTTTTAGTGAGTCACATTGGTAAAAAAAATTTGCGTTGGCGGGGAATATTTCTGACTGAACTTTAAATTGGAATTCACGAGACTTATAGTGCGCTCCGATCGATCGATTTGTTTGTACAAACCAATTTGAACTAAGCTATATATTGACAAAATTACTAAAGACTATCGGAAACATGTTTTACTTCGGAAATAAACGGTCGCCCTTTTGTAAAACAACCCACTCTGGTTTGCTGTAAGACGTGGTAAATTCCACGGCCAGGAATGAAACCGTGATGTGCAAACATGATAAACAAAAATTAATGAAACTTAACCTGTATTGCCCGTCCTGACTGAATAGCGTTTTGTAACCGAACCTGATAGTTTATAGAAAACGGAAATTTTTTAAGCTTTATTTCAGTAAATATGTCTTTCAGCGGCCAGTTATCAATTATTAGAAGGCCGCGTAGTAAAGCGTAATCTACTTCTTGTTTCTTCTTGTTATGGAATCGACATCTCGTCGTGGCAAATGTCTGACATTCGAAGCGATAAAACATACTCAGATTAAATTAAGTTATTTTGGTGTTGAGATTGAACTGTTTTACCAATCTATTACAGGTGCGCATGTAAGCAAACAATTTGCCTATTAGTACAAAGAACTCATGAGGTAAGGACTTAAATGCCTATACCCACTTGCCCTGGTACAACACGCAGAAGTTCATTGTTACTTTTCGTTAAGTTCTCGGTAAAATCGGGGATTTTCAGCTGGGCCTCAAAAGCCACTTGAAGAGTAACCCAAGCTGATTCTAATATATGTTTAACAACAACATAGAAGTGTTCCAAAGGCGAAGTTTCAAAGAATTTGGAGTTTATTCGTAAATTAGGAATTCGACCTTCCAACTGAGAGGGATTTTTTAAAACATTGTGTGTTTGTTCTTGAATGGCGCTCAAGTAGAGTTCTAACCTGTTTTGGATAGCTGAATACTTTGTCTTTCAAGAAATAGTATCGATAAGCTTTGGTTCTCCTTTACACGCTAGCGCAAATTAAGTTTAGATTACTAATTTTACGCCTTTGTGATCGGCCATTTTGGTGACTGTCGAGGCGAAAATTTGCTTTCCTCGATTTTCTTGAAATCAAAGCCCTTCCAGCTCAAAAAACTACATCACTTTTCATATCTACGTAAGGGCTATTTATAGACGAAAAGAAAAAAAAATCGATTTTTCGACTTCTGTCGTGAAATTTAAATTTTACTTGGTTTTTGGTGACATTTGCTCTTAAAATTCCATTGTATTAGTTTTATTTATATTTTTTAAATTCTTTTTAATATCCCATTATATATATTCAGTTTTTTACAGTTGGTGTGATGTCTTACGATTTTTACCGACTTAACTAAGTGCAGATGTAGAAAAAGATGAATCGTGCTCAATACGGATATGACCTCCGCACCGGTATCGCGGAGGTCACGGGTTCGAATCCCGTTGGAGCCCTGATTTTTTTAGGTTTCTTCTTTTCAATTGCTTAAATTGAAAAATCTACTGCGATGGTCACTCTTGAGTTTCATCTACAACCACAGTACAAACATGAATTATTTCATGTATACTTCACATCACCTTATTCCAGTATCTTCGAAATAGAACAGAACGATAAAAGAGGATTGTAAACCGTTTTCCTTACTTCATCAAAAAATTGTTACTACTAGCAATATTTATTTTTTTATTAAATCGATTTTCGTGTAGTGTTCTACGGATTCTGTAATTTTGTGCATTTTGGGCTTTCTTTTCCAACATAACACTAAAAAGACAAAGTACAATTCCCGTAATCAACTAATATTAAATAAACTTGGTAAACTGGGCAAGTGTCAACTAGCCGCAAAGTCGCCTGTGGGCGCATTCTCGTCTCCAGAGGCCGCGATCCTTTTGGCCAGTTACGGGGTTCGCGATCCTCGTAACTGACCAAGAGGATCGCGGCCTCTAGGGACGAGAATGCCTGTGGGCGCTGTCCTTTTAAACTCGTGAATTGCGCGCATGCGCAAGAGCGAGTTGTAGGTATGATGTGAAGAATGGCACTCGCTCGCTCGATTGGTCGATTCCTGCAAACTTTTTTCGATTTCAGGCTTTTTTTACGTGCATTTGATAGTTTTTGGCGAGTAATAAACAAACGAAATGGCCACCCTTGTTGCTAAGAATAGTGGTGGGTGAAAACAAGCCAATGACAATCTTAAAAGAGTTTTAAACTGTACGTTTTTCATCTGTGAATTTAGTAAGTTAATCTGCCAATCTCCGAATATACTTTTGCCACTTTGCAGCGTTTATTTCATTTGTCGGCCAGTGGATCTATTTTTTCGATGTATATATGCAGGAAAATGATAAGTGTATCCGAGAAAGAAAAAACATAAAAAAGAAAAGAAATTAAGAAAAACGAAAAATTTCAAGCGGGCGGCGGATTTGAACTCACTCCCTTGAAAGTAAGGCAGACTAGCAGATCCCTTGCACTACCACAGTACCACGGGCGCAGGTAATAACGCTGATCTTTTCGTTAATTCCACCGCGGGCTCAAAAGACTCGAGCGTTGGTGAAGTTGAGCTTCTAGTCACTCGATCGATCGCGGAGACCGATAATAAAGTGTAGCCCATGGCCAACAGTGACTCCTTTAAAGTGGCTACGTTTTCTATCCCTGGAGCTTTATCGATGTTGGAAAGTTTCTCGTAAAGTTTGAACTCACGAATGGCTTGGCAAACGTTTTTGGACTGGAGTCGTTCCAGGGCCGTAGCCAGAAACAAATTATGCGTGAATTATGACTGAGGCAGTGTCCAAGAAATGAGTTGTGACTGAGGTAATGTCAATGGTTTAATTCTCTTCCTGGGATGATGACTTTAAACAACAAAAACGAAAATAATGACTGAGACAAGTGCCTCGGTTTGCCAGGTACTAGCTACGGCCCTGCGTTCATTGTTGTTGTGTGTCTCCGTGCCATTGCCAGGTAAGCACGTACAGTTTGTAGCTTACATGATAGAATTTTTTTCATGGATATCTTCGGTCATGGTTCATTTTTTTTCCAACGACAATGGGACTGATAGGTCGACCGTACTTAGGCAGTCCTCGGGAAGTGCTCGTAAAATCAAGAACTTTACTGCAGAACTTTGAGCAGTTCATAGAGAGTAACACTGATCATTGCTGGTCATGGCCAGAAATCGCGGACATCGCAACTGCGCACGCGCGGGGTTTCTTAGAAATATGGCCGCCAAATGCTCAAAGGAAATGTATGGCAGAAATAAAACAAAATAAAATAGAGCAAGTTCTGGCTTACCGGGAACAAGTGCCGCGATCGGGTTGAGTTCTTGAAAGTTTCCTCTGCTATTCTGATTAGTTGCTTTTCATCAACAAATGTTACTGGCCCTGCTTTTCATCATGTTTGTTTTCGAAGATTGGCTCATACAATGCTCTATATTACGGAGGCTTGAATGCATGCCAAACAGATTTTGATCCGCCACAGCAGATTACATAAGCGGGATATCCCAAGTGCCGCGATCGCTTGAGAAAAAGCACCGTATGGTGTACTGTTTGACCAATTTTCACCTTCGCTGCTGATTTCTTCGCCCTGCTAATTGCCTTCAAAAACAGTTCAGAGAAGCGCAATCCAGGTCTACCGAAAGCAAAGATATCAAATGTCACGCGAGCGTCTCATCTGTGCTGATCCGAGAACTACACGTCGTATTCTTGGGCAAAAACTGGCATTTTTTTCAGAAAATTCCGGCATGTTTGGTATCAAAAGAAACCTAAGAAACCAAACCTTCTATCTCTGTTGAAGGCTGGGGAGACATATGACCACTGTCCTTTCAGTCAGCGCTAAAATTACAAGTTCATGTATGACCACATGGCGTGACAAACGTGACATTCGTTTTCGTTTGTCGTTTTGTACGACACTGTCATCCGCTCAAGAAATATGGAAGATTTTGTGATGTGGAGAGAATTATATTCGGTGTAAATGTGGCTCGGTAAGTCTTCTGAGTATTCGTTAATTCCCTAAGACAACAAGTAGTTACTGAATTAAAGTATTCTGTATGTTTCGAATTCCTCTCCTTCTCAACTGAAGTAATCATAGCCCTTCAGTCCACATTTTCGCCAGGTAATAATCCTCTCCACATCAACAAATCTTTCCCTATTTCTTTAGCTGATGGGAGTGACGTATAAAACGACAGGGGAAAACGAATTAAGTTGTTTTTAGTGAACCACGGGGGGATTTTCTCGAAGACGCCACCGCTACTTTTGCGCGGGCTCAAATGTCCGCAATTTCTGGCTATGTAGACTATTTGAAAAATGTCATGTCAGGGAACACGGGCACACTTGCTATATCTTCTTACAAGATTACAGATCAGTCAGAGCTTATATCACATACATTGGCAAGTGGACTATGGAGACTACTAAAATACACTATAAAACCTAGAATGATATACAGTGATGTGGTTACTTGCACATGGTAATTGATAGAGACAAACAGCACTGCAGCTGACTACATTCATTCTGGATTTAGTACCAGTTACAGTATCTGAAGCTACACAAGAATGAACAGCGTGAAAAATGCAGGGACAGTATCACTGGAGTTCATGCAGTTAATAACTCAAATTACAAAGAAAGGAGTACATGTATTATATTTGCTGGAACTATTGCTGTTTAGCTCACTGAAAACAACAATGTGGCCTTGAGAACTTGACATCAAATAATTAATTCAGCAGCCTCCATCCATTCTTTGGTTATATTCATACAAGCACCATGAACTTTTATCATGACTATTTCAACAAGTAACACCAACATTTTGTACAATAGTTGAATTGTAAACTGCTTGCTTTCAACTATTTAAACAATGTGATTGCCTTCCTCAGAATCATTCATTAAGGCTTTGTATGAAGCACAGATACTGGTAAGTGTCACTTTGATTTTACCATAGTCTTAATTACCACAACAAACCAGTTGATGTAAAACCACCATAAATGCAATCAAATCACTGCCAGACTGCTGGATAATCAAGGATTAGAGGAGGACATTTGATACCTTCAGTTAGCTTGAGTTTGGCTGATTTCATAATTTGACAGTCCTTCATAGTAAATCTACTAGTTACTCCTCGTGAACTAATTTAATACATAATGTATTGAGTTTCCATTTGTAAACAACCAGTAAAAAATATACATCTCCTATTTATCTGCGCAGTTTCCTCAATTACACTCTGGGTGAGTCACTTGCAGCTGATTATAATCAGTACTGTACAATTTTACAATCAACCCTCCTTCACAGTGCAATTCTCACGAGCTCCTAAAGGTACATTAATAGCCACAAGTCTGGCTGATCAGAAGCCCTTGAAAAATAAATTATCAAAACGTTTGCCATTCTTAACTTACTTACTCACTGCATTTCCACACCCTGTTGGAGGGGGTACTCTCTTGTGATAAGGTTATTGATGATTTTCCCACTTAACAAGGGTGCAAATCTCACTTAGGGTGCCTCTAATTTAAGTCATCAGTGCCTTTTGGGGTTGCACACAAAAAGTTAATTATATAAATAGAAATGCTGCCATTGTAGCCGATTTTAAAGTCATAATTCTTTGCAGTCTAATAAAGTTTAAGCCACAGCCAGATTGGTCTCATTCAGGAGCTGAGTTTAATTCAAATCCCCAACCCCAAATCCCGCCCAGGTCATGTGCAACATTGGCTCTGAGTCATTTCCCACTACCTTGGAGCAAAACAGCACCCTTTTGATATTTCTTTCCACAAACCTAACCTAAAAGTAAAATCTGGAACAGTGATTGTCTTACACTAACTCCCACTCAGCCCATATTTTCTGTCTTTGAGGCCTAATGAAATTTCCTATCATATTCCTCAAAATGTTCATTTACCAGTCCAACACTTCTGAGAACGGTTCATACCCTAGTCTGGAAATCAAACATCATTTTCTTTTGACAATACTTAAATTACATTGGCTTATCCAATTCACGAGTTTGCTCACAGAGCCTTTGATTTAATTATTTAGCTTTCTTTTCATTTAAAAGACAAACTTGTGCATCAATTACAATAACTAATAATAAAAGTATAAAAGGAAAACACAACATTATGAACCATTTACTTATAAAAATAGAAACCGGTGTACCGCTGTCTTCATGAAATATTCCCTTGTGCCTCTGTTTGATGATGAGTCCAGGTGCAAAACCATTCTCATGAAAATGAGCTTCATTTGCATGAAAATGAACCTGTAGGTGGAAGTCATTTTCATATGAATGGTTTCGCACTTAGACTCGTTTTGATACAGAGGCAAAAGGCAACTCGGAAGTTGTAAGTGAGGGAAGGGTGAGTGAAGGGAGGGTGCTCGGAGATGAACTTCCTGTTGGGGCAGGTCTTGTGCTGTCTGATAGAGTTGCAGGTATTAGCTTGCGGGTGCTACGAGATGAACTAGCTGAAAAAGGTTTGCCTCTGAAATGAGTCGCTTTATTTTATTTTTTTTATTGAAGATACAAGACACAAACAACACTATACATCACTATTTAACTAATTACAGTGCAGAGCTTAAGGCATTATCAGTTATCACTGCATTCTTTACAGCACTGTTACATGTCTACTTATTTTTTTTATTGTATTTACACGTACAAGACTACACGAAAATAGATAGATGTAGATGTAGTATGGCAAACAATTAAATAGGTAGATAAATTACAAAAAGGGGGCCCAAGCTGTTTCGAATTTATTTAGAGACTTGTTTTTTTATAGCTATCGTGCGCAGGATGTCTAATTTGCTTTTTAAACGTAGAAGAAAGCAATCAAAGCTCAGTCTGTCATCGCAGACACTTGCTGTGAAGATGTGATATTTGGCGATGATAAGAATGTAATTGAGCACTCTCTTATTGTTCGCATTTTGGTGCCAGCCAAATAGAATCACATTTGCAGATAGGACAATTGTTTCAAAAAAATTTTTTTCCCACCATTGCGTAAATTTTTCCCAAAAATGGAGCGATTCGCTGCAATTGTATAACATGCATGTGAGCAAGCGTTTGTTTTTCTAACTTGCACAAAGAGCAGATATCATCATCTACAAGGCCGGCGCGAAATAAACTGGAGCGACATGGCAAAATGTTATGTATTATTTTATACTGGAAAGAAATAAGCTTCGTTTCTTTTGTAACTAAGAAAGGAAGCAAGTAGACGTCGTGAATGTTCTCTTTGGTGAATCCGTAATCTAGAATTTTATTTTCATTTGTTGGCGATATAAAAGTTTTTTCAAGGATGTTTTTGTATGCAGTTTGAGTACTGGGATTTGTTGTTGGCGTGGAAGTTTCGGGAGAAACAGTTTGTATTGGTTTGTTTGAATTCCGAATCGACCTTTTCCACTCGTTTGGAATAGCTTTTATAAGACCGTAGTACAAGGTGAATGGTGTATCGATGTTAAATTTTTGCTGGAAGTTGGCGACAGACAGAAACTCTCGGTTTGCATTTAATAGGTCCTGGATGATAAAACCAGCTGTTGTAAATTAATGATTTTTTGTCAACCAAAATGGTTTGGTTGTTCCAGATAATTTCATGTTCTGGGTGTAGGTGTTCTGGTTCTGGGTGTTTCATGTTCTACTTAGCGTCAGTAGTTTGTAATCTTGCCAGTACCTCAGTACAAAATGGTAAAACGCAGAGAGATTTTTAAGGTCGAGTAGTTTAGAGTCGTAATCGCAATTTGTTAAAAAGGACAGACCACCATATTGAATTAAAGCTTGCTCCGGGATTATTTTCCAAGAGGCGTCACGTTCATCTTTTATTCTGTTGATCCAAGCTATTTTTAAAGCCTTTTCCATAATTTCAAAGTCCATCATATTCAGTCCGCCGTGTTTCCTTTCGGCGATTATTGTTTTCTTCTTTATTTTTGCATGTTTGCCTTCCCAAATGAAGTTAAAATGGAGTTTATTGATTCTCTCTGCCAAGGGTAAGGGGCACCCAACGAGAAACCTCGATGAAATATCTATTCGGGAGAGTCTACCCGTTCTAAGACTTTCGGATAATGCATTGCCAAAAAGCTACTGATTTCGCATTAAAATATCACCTAAAAGATTCGCAACCAGAGAATCGAAATGCAGGGAAAAACAGTCCCTTAGATTTTCGGAAGGGATATTTTAGAAATTTCTGGCTCTAAAAAATGTCGCCTAGCTTTTTTGGGTAAGAAAAAAGTTCGCAGAGAAGTTCTTCGAAGGTAACGTTCAGCTAGCAAATTCTGAAATGAAGAGTTCATTCCCTAAAATTTTCGGGCACTTCAATCTTTAGCTAAGAAATCCGAACAGATCAAATTTTTCAAGCTGATTAAAACAACTCTTTAAATAGTCTTTAAACATTACAAGGAGCCCAGAAATATCCCTCAGAGGCTTTTTTGCTCAATTTGATCGTCGGTTTCCCCTGAAGAGTAGGGGGATAAGGAGCACGGACGTGCTATAAATAATTTTAGATAAGCCCAGAGAGTTGACAATTTTTATTCTGCCGATCAAGGTGAGATTTCGTCGCCTCCACGCATTTAGAACTTTTTCTATGTTTTTTTATCTTTTCCTCAAACTTTAGCTTGTTAGCGTGTTGTTCGTTATAAGAGAAATAGGGCCGATTCGGTGAGTAAAATACAGTCCTATTTTTGAGTCTAATTTGGCTCCCTTAAAGTGCATATGAAGTGAAAAATAATTTCTTCTTATTTGAAAGTCCTTTCAAAATACAGAAGAATGGCGTTGTTCTTTTTGAAATATCTTTTTTCGTTTCAAAGATATTAACGTTTTTCTATTATGCAAATTAGATCAGTGATGACGTCATATTGTTTGCAGCTAAAGATTGTAAAATACTGAATAAACAATATCTCTAGAAATATTAAAGCAGTGTTCTTGAAACTTGGCACCATAATTGTCCATCACAAAAAAAACAAAATGGCACCCTTAGTGCTGTTGCCATAGCAACTCTTTCGGCTCCAGTCTCTTTTTGTCGAAAAAACGAATCCTCCATTTTCAACCTCTTAAGTGAGACAAAGGGTCCTACATGAAACATACATAGTTCCCATGTTGTCGTAACTTCCATCGATAGATTGTGTAGGGTAGATGGATCTTGTTTTCAGACAAAAACTGGGATTTTCAGTTTTTATTAAAACAACACCAGTGGCAAAACTGTTGTCATGGCAACGGTGCTAAGGGTGTCATTTTGTTTCTTTTGTAATGCACATTTATGGTGCCAAGTTTCAAGAACACTGCTTTAATATTTCTAGAGATATTGTTTATTCAGTATTTTACAATTTTTAGCTGCAAACAATATGACGTCATTACTGATCTAATTTGCATAATAGAAAAACGTTAATATCTCTGAAACGAAAAAAGATATTTCAAAAAGAACAACGCCATTCTTCTGTATTTTAAAAGGACTTTCAAATGAGCAGAAATTATTTTTCACTTCATATGCACTTTAAATCAGGGCCAATACAGTCCAATTAGCTAGGGCTGATTTGGTCCTTGGGCTGAAATGGGCCCTAACGTGGGCTGGAATAGCCTTTTGATGTAGCTTTTTTGCCCTAGATTACGCTCAAATGGCTCCAGGAAGGGCTGAAACAGACTTTCGCCAGCAGGGCTGAATTGACACTTTGGGGCTGAAACAGATCTTTTCAATTTTCAGTGCAAGAACCTAGCCACAAAGCCTCGGTTTTAGAGGTATTAATTTCCAGTCCACAGTTTGTTTTGAATTCGTCTAGAAGTTTCAATAATTGAGTTACTGACTCACAGTCACGAACAAAAACCATGGTGTCATCAGCGTACTGCGACATTTTAATTTCTTTTTGGCCAACGTTTATGCCGTTGATAGTGTTGTCATTTTTTAAGGCCCTGGCAAAAAGTTCAATTCCAATCACGAACAGGAGACCCGATAACGGGCAACCTTGTCTTACTCCCCGTTGAAGGGGGAAAAATTCGGACGCATGGCCGTTGTTTAGAACACAGCTTGAGACTTGGTGATATAATATAGCAAACCAGTTTAACAGATCAGGACCAAAATTGAAGAGCTTTAGAGCAGCGTTGATGTAATTCCATTCGATTGTGTCAAAAGCCTTCCGAAAATCCAGAAAAATTGCGATTCCTGTTTTTTCCATGGTTTTTGTGTAAAACATAATGTCTTGTATTAGCCTGATATTTTCGCCAATAAAGCGGCCTTTAATATAGCCAGTTTGGTCATGGTTTATTATTTTGGGGAGTATTTTCTCTAATGTATTTGCGATTGCCTTAGTAAGAAAATTATAGTCAACATTGAGTAATGAATTGGTCTAAGGTTTTCCAAAAGGGTCTTATCTTTATCTTTTTTCGGAATAAGCGAAATTATTTCACGTCTCTGACTAATAAGAAGGGTTCCTTTCTGGAAAAGCGTAATTGAAACTGGAGGTCATGTCCGATTTTAGCTCTGACCAGTAAAATTTATAAAATTCGCTTGTAAACCCGTCTGTTCCGGGAGATTTGTTATTCTTGAATTCTTTTATTGCATTTAGACACTCACCTTCAGAGAGAAGACCTTCACATGATTCCATTTCTTCTTGTGTTAGCGGTGTAATATTTTGTGGCTTGAAAAAAGGCGATTCAAGGAAGGTGTCATTGTCTATGTTTTGAGACTTGTAAAGTGATTCGTAAAAGCGTTTCTCTTCTTCTAATATGGCAAATTGATCATTAACGTACTTATTGTCACCAATTTTCAGCTTTGTTACAGTTTTTCTGATATGGTTCCGCTTTTCAAGGTTGAAAAAATACCTGGTGTTACGTTCACCATGCTCGTACCATCGTGCTTTACTTCTGAGAATTGCACCTTTTGTCCTTTGGTGCATTATCTCTTTTGGGCGCAAGTTAGCAGCGTAAAGCTCATTTAATATTTTTTTGTCACTATGGTTTTTTCCGAGTCCTGCAAAAGCTTGTTTGCTTTCTTTTGCAGCAACAATTCCTCTCTTTCGCGTTTCTTCATTTTAATTTTGGAGCATTTAATCGTAAAGCCACGGATTTCCATCTTAATTAAATCCCATTTTAACCCAAGATCCTCGACATTGGCGTATTTTTCCCTATATTCGCGTATGTTTTCACGTAGCTTGTTCACATAACGAGAGTCTTCTAAAAGAGAGAGATTAAATTTCCAGAAGCCTGGGCCTTTATCTTGCTTTAGCTCATCTGATTTGAGATGCAAAGAGACTGCGGAATGGTCGGTTTCGGGTGCATTCAATATTTTACAGGATGTGGCCAGGTCGCCAAGGTCATTGGAAATAACAAAGAAGTCGAGGCGGCACTGGATTTTGAAGGATTTGTCTCTCCAAGTAAAGCGTATTGTCTCGGGATTTAGCTTGCGCCAGATATCGAATAGGTTGTAAAGATTCATCATTTCTTCGATTTTCTTGATAACAAGAATTTTTTTTGAAACTGGATTTCCGCCTTTCTTGTCCTTATCGTGTAGAGCGCAGTTAAAATCTCCGCCTATTATAATGTGTTCCTGAGCGAATTCCTGCAAAATATGTCGGAGGTCATTAAAGAAGGCCAGCTGTTGATTGAGATCATGGGGGACGTAAATGTTTACAAGAACCACGTGCGAATCGTCCACCATTGCGTCTAAGATGATATATCTGCCATTATTGTCAGAGATTACTTTTTCTATTTTGAAATCTACTTTTGGATTGGCAAGAATCATGACACCTTTGCTGTGAGAGGTGCCATGACTGAAAAAGACTTTACCGCCCCATTCAGTTTCCCACGTTTTGGCACAATCTTTAGAACTATAGGTTTCTTGTAGAAATGTCAAATGGTTGTTTTGATTATGCAGCCACCTGAAAATGGAACGTCGTTTAATCGATTTGTTTAGACCTCTAACATTTAGAGATTCGCATTTAATGTTTATGTTCTGAAGCGGACTCATTGTGCGTGTACATACATAAAGGACTGCATTGGGCTAAGATTTTGAGAGCTTTCATTAATCAAAAACTCGGATGTGTCGCTTTATGTGGAGATTGACTTTTTATCAGCTTTTTATGGATGCAGATTATTTTCGCCGTAGAAATTCTTGTCATTTGCCTTGCTAAAACATAATCCAGAGATCTATCTTGACGAGTTTCAAGCGTGGTTGGAATACCAGACAGGCAAAGTGTATGCAAAGCAAACAGAACCATTGGGCAAAGTCTATCCAACGTCAGCAGAACCATTGGGCAAGTGGAATTGTCAGTAATAAAAAGGTAACGAAAGGCGCAAGAGATCAGCAGCTAGATTTTTGTAGTTCATTCTGTAATAAAGGTTATTATTTATATTTAGTGCAGTCTTATGTTGTTGTGGTTGTACACTGTTTGTAAGTTTGCAGATTCAAAACACTGCCCGTGAGCGAGACGAAAGAAAAGGCCTTT
>JAHPZR010007731.1:12500-29119 GCA_019787425.1 Platygyra sinensis | reverse complement strand
TAGACCTTTTTCGCTTGTACATTTTGTTTTCCCAATACAGATCATGTGATGATACTCAGGAGATTTTATCCTTTGTCTTGTTCATTAAAAAGAGTACATGCAAGCATGAATATGTCTGCATGTATTCTTTTTGATAAACAAAACAAAGGATCAAATCTCCTGAGTATCGTCACTTGATCTGTATTGGGAAAACAAAATGTAACAGCGAAAAAAGGTCTATTTGTGCAAAATATTTCGACAAATGTTTGAAGTTTGGGAAACTTGGGAAACATGGAAGAAATACTACATATGGGGATGATTTTCAGTACATCGTTGATGACATAGACGCACTTAAAGCTTCAAATCAAAGAAGCGGAAATTACGACATGATTCAGCCGAAATGCAGTGAAAGAATTTCACACGCAATGTCACTTGCGCCTTCGAATCTTATGGCGAACGCAATATTGTGTTGAGCATTAGGCCGGATACGCATGACTGAATTTTTCTTTCGTTCGCCTTGTGTCGAATTTTGTTGATAAAATCTGCACTTTTACAATCTGCAGTGGATTTTGCTGATTCGATTCACTCTAGAGGCAACACAAATCGGAAGGGCGAAAGTTGGGGGGAGCAGGAAGTAATTAATATTTCGTGCTTTGAAACACACCTCCAAACACACCCACGTCCTCTATTGGATGTAATCAGTAGCAAAGTCCACATTGAACGGCAAAGTTGATGTCGCCAAAGGTCCCTTGACAATCGTTCCCAATATTTTTCGCTACGCTCTTGATAGCCTCCATTTTGTTAGGAATTGCTCGGGGAAGTAATCTGCGTTTGTTGACGCAAAGTTAAAAAATATATCTTTTGCAAACTTGTACGTGCCAAACTTTCATCCTAAAACCGTTCGTCTGGTTTGTTATGATGTAAATCGCCCTTTGATTGCCACGTGTTATTTCTGTTTATAAACAGTCCAACCGGTATTTTCACTATTTGAATACTACTATTCGGAGTTGTACACGTAGAACGAAATATTAAAATTGCAGAAAAATGAGCCTTACAAAATTTTCTAGACTTCTCGGAGTTGCGGCTCGAGGGCCTCTCCGAATCGAAGTAAGGGCGCTTTCGACAGCCACAGCCAAGTTGGCAGAGGAATGGAAGCAAAAGTCCCACCACCAGAAGAATTGCTGGTGCCTCTGACAGTGCCCACCGAAGCTTCTCTTTGGGCCTGGCCCGTCGAATCCATCGATGAGGATATACAACGCTTCTGCGATGTCGCTTCTGGGTCATCTGCAGGCGGATTTTCATCACATAATGGACGAAACGAAGGCAGGTCTGAAGTACTTGTTTCAGACGAATAACGATTACACTCTCAGCGATCACTGGAGCGGGCCATGCGGCAATGGAAGCTTCGATCATGAACCTTGTCGAACGAGGAGAACGCATTTTAGTGTGTGTTAATGGAATGTGGGTTCGAGGGCTCGAGAAATTGCCGAACGTCAAGGTAAGAGTCAGAAATCGTGGCTATAATGTTAATTGAAGAAGTCCTTGCATATTTCTTGTAAGTTTAAAGGTTGCTCATGAATGGCTGTAAACGTGCCAAGTTTACTTACCAGCATCATCCTATGTGTCAGATGTTTTGGCGCGCGATCTCCCAGTTGACCCAGCTTGAATTTACATTCCCAGATGCACGAACATTGAAATGGAAATTATCCGAAGTTTCTTTTCCATTCTAACTTTGTACTATACGAAACTTCGTACATTAAAAGTACATTAGAAGTACATTTAAAGTACATTAGAAGTCCTACTTAAGTTATTTTGTCCTACTCGCTATGGCTCGTTTCACCTTTAAGCTGTTTCACCCAAGGATTGTGCGCTCATAACTTAAATATCAACAAGCGCTCCACGGAGAGTCAATAAACTGCACAGTTTAATATGTCATTATAAAGCAATCAAGGTTTCTTCCTACGCTCTATCCCAAGCCAGGTGAAGGGGCTCCCCACTGTGCTTCTATGGAAACACCAAAATTTCTCAAAGAACTTTTCGTCCAAAATAAGAGATGTTTCTAGCTATTAGCCTAGCATTGAATAATAAAAAATAACTGCTTTTATTATCCAACTGCTCTTCACAGAGTCACAAATAACACTAAGACAAGTACAAATATCACGCAGTATTTGTACCCAGAGGACCGGTTAGACAGGTTCTGCCATATGACCAATCATTTAGCTGGATTTCCTGTGCCAATTCTATTCCGCTTCACTTACTTCTATCATGCATTCCCTGTAAATAAATATCCGCGAAATTCACTCGCAAGAACTTACCAATTTGGTGTGTTGGATAATAAATCTGTTATTAGACATTTTGTTGTGCAGTATCGCTGAGAATTTGTACTCATTGGTTTGTATTTTGACTCGCCCTAGGGAATCGCCAAAATACTGCACAACTCGTAAAAGTACTCAGCGAAGACTTATTAAATAAGATATACGTTTCCCTGAGCCAATTTATTATTCTTAGCAATTTTGTAACAATTTTAATTTCTATTTACAAGGCTAAAAAAGGTTAAAAAGCAAAAACTACAAATGTTTTGAACACTAGGTCATCATCCAAAAAAATTAGGAAAGCATTAGAAAACAGAAAACTTTTTTAACCTTTTTGTCTTTTGAACAGAAAGTGAATATTATGGGCATTTGTAACAGTTATTTGTAATACTTTTA
Source organism: Platygyra sinensis (assembly GCA_019787425.1). Taxonomy (NCBI): domain Eukaryota; kingdom Metazoa; phylum Cnidaria; class Anthozoa; order Scleractinia; family Merulinidae; genus Platygyra; species Platygyra sinensis. Next base: position 26,432 of record JAHPZR010007731.1, on the reverse strand, counting down.
TTATCGTTCACATAATCAGACCATAAATAAGGTTAGCTGATGAGAAGAGCTCATTATTTTTACTGACTGAGAACAATATATATACAGTATGTATACAGTAGGCAGCCAAAATAAACATGTTTTTTTCTTTTTCCCTTTTTTTTATAAACAAATGAGGGATCTCAAAATCTCAAATTTTTTTAGCAAAAGTATGAATCAAAAGTAGGATTTTCAGATGGACGAAAGACCCAAACCAAAAATGCTCATTATGAGAGTTGTATGATATTTTTCCTGCAACTATTTACATGTTCTCAGGTATCAATTGTAAATCACTTGTGAACTGACATGATAAGTCAATGTGTTTAATTTGGTGCAACATGTGTTTCCTTCGAAAGGATGTGATGTACGAGTTCTTGAAAAGTCACCTGGAGAATACTACACTCATGAAGAAATTGAACAGGTAAAATCTTTAATTATTGTTTTGACTATTTTTCTGGTTTCTGTATAATCCAGATCAGTTAGCAAAATTGATATGATTGGTCAAACAGTTCATTTTTAGCAACTTTAAATAATATCACTAGTTTAATAAATTTCCTATACTGTTATATATATTTTTGTGTGCTTCATTTTATTAGTTTCTTTGTCATTGAAAATAGAGCTAGATGTAACTTAAAATGTTTCAAAACTTCTAAACAATTTATGACTTGTCAATGTTAATTTTGATTGACAAGGGTGACAGTTGGCAAAACAAAACACCAAGGCACGTATTTTAAAATCTGTGAGTGAGACTTAAATAAATGATGATCTTAGACTCAGATACTGAAAGAAACACAGAAAAAGAAGGCTTTGAGACTCATCAAGAAGGATTCCAAGATTTTTGAGATATCAGATAACAGTTCCCGAGACCCAAGATTTTCTGGGAGAACCATTTGCCACCACTTCATTAATTATCAATTCATGCATTCACAAATGTATTTATAAATAAGACTGTAATATTTTATTACTGGTGGGATCTTTTTAATTATTTTAATATTATGAATTGTAAAGCGTTTTGGTCAATTAGTGGAGTTAGCGCTATATAAATTATGTTAAATTAAATTAAATTTCAGTTGTGATTATTAATTTGATACCCACTAATTAAAAATAATTTTTTATTTTTTTAAGGGCCTTAAAGTACATAAGCCATCAGTGCTTTTCATTGTCCACAGCGAGTCTTCTTCAGGAATATGTCAACCAATGGATGACCTTGGAGCTTTATGCCACAGGTGAGTCTAATGAGGAAAAAAGTGCCTGTACATGTGATGACCATAGGAACTTTCACAACAATTTATGAGATGTAGTATATTTTCAATAAATATTACACTGTCATGAATAAATTACTTACCTACTGGGAGAGGTCTTCTGCCATTAAGTCAAGGAATTACAGATAATGAGCATAGTGCAGCAGTTTGAAATCGATTGCTGGTTGAAAACCGGGAGAGATTTAGGGAGTTGGACTGTGTGGCTACCTACCTAGCTAACCCCCCTAGCTAACAGAAAAAGATTGTGGATTTTATGGCAGAAATATTTAGGCATGCACTATGGACAGGTACTTCATTGTAATTTCTACTTTGTGGCATTGCTACACCGTATTTCTGGTCAAATAGATTTGATAAGGTTTGAATTCTCCAATATTGTAACATTTTGGGGAGATACCCCATTTCATCTGCAATCCCAAGGTACCAGCCAGTCCTATGCCGTGAAAAATCCTGGATGCCCCCTGAAAACCTAAACCAAAGTAATCACTCTCGACTGGTCAATCACAAAGGACACAGACAATCCCATGAACCAATCAAAGCTATTTATTCTACATGTACGTAAATGCATGTAAGTGACATGAAGCAAGGAAAAGGTTTTGTCTCTGATTGGACGATAAGGTGGTGTAAGATGTTAAAGCCAATCATACAGCGCTCCAAGCTCACTTTTTCAAAAAGTTGCCTTTTGGTGGCCTTTAATTGTAAAATGGTCGTCATAAAAAAATTGAGTCGCCAAGAAAAAACCTGAAGGGGAGGACACTTTATGACCTATTACACGAAAGGCTAATGCGCCGAACGGCACATTCTCAACACTTCACTTTGCTACTTCAAGTTTACACATTCATGTCGAGTTTCTGAACGACCAGAGGGGAAAAGAGAAAGACAGGTGATGCCACCGCTTGTTCTATTGATTAAATTCGTCATATTATGGATAATTTTTCAAGTAAGTTTCTCTTTTGATCTGTTGGTCGCCAACTGGCAACTCTCGCCGGAATTTTAGTCGCCAAATATTTTTTCCACTCGCCATGACAACCAAAATGGTCGCAGCTTGGAGCGCTGTCATATACAGCATTGTAATCCAAACTAAGTGAAAAGCACTCTAATTATCATATCTGGTTTCAGTTCTTTGTAGTTTCACAAGTTTCAGTTATTAAAAGTCAAATTTTCTCAATCACAGGCATAATTGCTTAATTATTGTGGACACTGTTGCTTCTCTTGGTGGAACACCTTTCCTCACTGATGACTGGGACCTGGACTGTGTCTATTCAGGTTCTCAAAAGTGTCTTGGCTCACCTCCTGGAATTGCACCAATTACATTCAGTCCCAGAGCCATGTGAGTATATAACATTGATGGCCACAACTATAGCTAGCAACCAGTTGACAGAGGTACTTGCGCACATTGGTAAAAAACTTTTGAGTTTATTTATTCAGAGATCCTGACAGGGACCACGCATAAAGAAAAATAAATCTGTATTCAACATAGCATGCATCTTTTTCTGTTATTGCCACCAGTTACACAGACCAGGTACACACACCTCCAATTACTATCTTAGTTATTTTCAAATCAGACTCATCAAGATTTACATGTAGCTAAATTGTAAATCTCATGATCCTATCTCCTCACAAAAATCATCTTGCAAAGCCTCATGAATGAAGGAAGTGGATGTCACACTGCAGAGAAAGATATGAAGATATGATTGATCATCACAGACTTTTGTCACACAACCCTAGCAATTGCAGGGGTATCACAGAGGTCATAGGTTTGAATTCTGTTCAGGCCTGAATTTTTTCCCGGCTTTAATTTCACAACTGCTTAAGTTGTGTGAATAACTGTGATGACCAATCATAGCTTCGCATCTTTCTCCACAGTTCAAATATGTGTAGTAAAGAGATAGTTAGGACATCAAGAAATGGGATGGCTGAGAGTCCACAAGATGAAAAAAAGGATATAAGAGTGAACACGCTAAGCCAGCAGGTTTAATTATTAGGGAGCCAAGTGAAATACATGAATAGGTGTAATTTTTTGTTTTGCTGTTTTGACACTTCTAGGGCTAAGATAAACAGCCGGAGAACCAAAGTACCATCATTTTACTTGGACATGATGGAACTAGGCAATTACTGGGGCTGTGATGGAGACCCAAGAAGGTCAGACCTCTTAGAAAACTTTTGCATTTGTTTAGGTTTGATTGCAGGTTTTTATTTTTGCATAACTTTGTGACTGTTTGTTCCTTAAATTTGCTGTTTATTTGTGTTTAGATACCACCATACTGCAGCAATTAATCTGGTGTATGCATTGAGAGAAAGCCTGGCATTGCTCGCAGAAGAGGTACAGACTTGATGTTCAGTCCAGTGTGTGAAATTTGGCATATGTCTCAGATTGCCTCTCAGTCAGGACAAGAGATACTTTAAAAATCAATGTTTTTTAAAGTTTCAGTTCTGATTGAATTAACCATCCTCCATTAGTTAACCTCATCAATTGAACATGGGTGGTTGTGAAGTTGTCAGTGAGAATTATAATAAAGTAATTTGCTACTCATTAGGGACTTGAGAATTCATGGAAAAGACATCAAGAGACTGTTGAACATTTCTGGGCTGGAATTGAGAAGATGGGACTGGAGATGTTTGTTAAAGATAAGGTAATTATAATTTTATTAAGTCCAGTGGATCATTTTTTTCTGCAGTAAATCAATACCTTAATGTTTCAGACCTGTCTTTTATAGTTTCCTAGTTCAGACTGATGTCAAACACATTGTGAAGGGCTTTAATTGATGGTCTTATTGATGAATGATACAGGTTTCGCCCCATGGCTTGTTCACCCCCATGAACTCATCCTAAACTTTCTATTTCGAGTTGACCAGTCACCTTCAGTGGATAAAAGAACGAGAAATAAACATGTTTTGTGTGGTTTTGATTCATCAAGTGCACAAAGTCTGCATACGAGCCAAGTGGCCTATCAGGCCGGAGCTTATCCCGGTTTCCTTAGCATGAAGCGACTGTGAGTATTTCTACTCCCCCCTGGATGGGATGCTAGTCCATCGCAGGGTTACCCCCCCAGCATTAAATTCGCCGGTACCCATTTATACACCTGGGTGGAGAGAGGCACTGTGAGAGTAAAGTGTCTTGCCCAAGAACACAACACAATGTCCCCGGCCAGGGCTCGAACCCGGACCGCTGGATCCAGAGACGAGCGCACTAACCATGAGGCCACCGCGCCTCCCACTTCAAGTGCACAAAGTTGTCTTATTTTCCCGATAAGTACTTGATCGCTAGTTGAGTCGATGTGGGGGCAAACTCAGTGGGGGTGAACTCGACATGGGATGAAACTGGCAGCTACCTTATTGATGATGATGAAAGAGAAGCTCCATGAAAAAAAAAACATAATAGAGCAGTACAACACTATTGTCCGATTCAAGACTATAGGGCAAAAACCATATACATTATTTGAGAGCAAAGTGGCCAAAATCACAACCCTATATATGACCAAAACGGCTGAAAACCTATCCTTTGGGGCCACACATACCTATATACTGGTAGCCCATATAAGGGACGAGTTTCTTCTCCCCCCCCCCCCCCCACCTCCAACACCCCCCCTGGCATAAGACCTCGTTAACAAACCAAAACTAAAACATCAAAAGACGTGTGAGAGACATATTTTTTGCAGGATCTAGGCCCCGATAACTTGATAATGTCGCACAGAAGGGGGGAAAGGGAAGGAGAATGGAGGGCAAGTGTGGCCCGGGCCGGGGCAAAATAAAAACATGGAGCCAGTGGCGCTGCTGAGGGCTGGGGGAGTAATCTAGAGAGTATATGCGTGAAGTGTGTGTGCACCAGGGGGGGAGAGGGGGAGGGGGGGAGGGGGGTCGCGACGCTTGCGAAGAAGGGAGTGGATAAAGAGCAGCGGGGAGTTATGTCGTGTATAGTTTGTGTGATGTGGGTGGTGTATGTATTTGCGTTTGCGTGGGGTCAGGGGTTGGCAACAAAGTCATGGCGATGATGCGAGCGCACGGGATCAGGAGGGAAGTGGGTGTCGTGTTCGGGTGGCCGTATAGTGCGTATGATCGCGGATGGATCAGTGTGGGGTGTCGCGTTAGCATGAAGCGACTGTGAGTATTTCTACTCCCCCCCTGGATGGGATGCTAGTCCATCGCAGGGTTACCCCCCCAGCATTAAATTCGCCGGTACCCATTTATACACCTGGGTGGAGAGAGGCACTGTGAGAGTAAAGTGTCTTGCCCAAGAACACAAACACAATGTCCCCGGCCAGGGCTCGAACCCGGACCGCTGGATCCAGAGACGAGCGCACTAACCATGAGGCCACCGCGCCTCCCACTTCAAGTGCACAAAGTTGTCTTATTTTCCCGATAAGTACTTGATCGCTAGTTGAGTCGATGTGGGGGCAAACTCAGTGGGGGTGAACTCGACATGGGATGAAACTGGCAGCTACCTTATTGATGATGATGAAAGAGAAGCTCCATGAAAAAAAAAAACATAATAGAGCAGTACAACACTATTGTCCGATTCAAGACTATAGGGCAAAAACCATATACATTATTTGAGAGCAAAGTGGCCAAAATCACAACCCTATATATGACCAAAACGGCTGAAAACCTATCCTTTGGGGCCACACATACCTATATACTGGTAGCCCATATAAGGACGAGTTTCTTCTCCCCCCCCCCCCCCACCTCCAACACCCCCCTGGCATAAGACCTCGTTAACAAACCAAAACTAAAACATCAAAAGACGTGTGAGAGACATATTTTTTGCAGGATCATTTGCCACCCCTGCCCTTCAGTTATGTAATATTTATTATAACATGAAAAGTTCTATGGATAATTAATCTGATTGATAATTTAATTTATTGTTAAGTTTAATTGGTGTCAAATTCTCATTAAGTCCTTATTTTACAGGCTCATCGTCTTCCAACAGTAACAAGTGTTAAAATTCCTGAAGGATTTCCAGATTGGAAAGCTGTCCCAGAATATCTCATGAAAAAGTGAGCAAAATAAAAAAACAGGTGTAAAATGAGCACCTTCTTGAAAGATCATAAATCGACATGACTAATAAACAGTATGCGTTAAAACTGAATGTTATTCCATGAGATGCAAATAACCTGAAATAAGTGCATTCCTAATTGTAGTAAAATAAAATTAGGATCTATAGTTTGACCACTAATACATGAAACAGTCGAAGCATGCTGTTTTGATTATTTACGCTCAGTATTTTGCCCTCAAAAAAGCAACACGTACTCACCTCGAGCGCTTTACCGGGAGCTTCCCAAATTTTGCTTTCTGTGCACGTGGCGCCTGCCGTTACCGCTGACCAGTATGCACGCTTCTTAAATTTTAGTGACGTTTGTGGATTGGGCAGAAAACAGTAACTGAGTTTATTTTTTTCCTTTCGTTCTGTTCTTACACTGCAAGGTCTTAACAGTACACTCGTATAGTTTTGGATTGAGTTTAGTTTGTTAAAGATGTGCTTATTTTCTATTTGCTTTTTAGGTACAAGCTAGAAATAGTTGGTGGTATGGGCCCTACAGTTGGAAAGGTAAGTCGGAATCTTCGAGTTTCCGATCCGTTAATTCAACAGGTAAAGAAACCTATAAAGCCGTGTGTGTATTACACTGTGATAAAACACGACAGGCATTTGAGAATACGAAGGAGTGTTTTCTACATTTCTCGAGTGTTCTAAAATGTAGATACTCTGATAAAACATGGGGTTTTTGACCAATCAGGTGCAGTCTATGTTATAAATTAATTAAAGGGGCATTGTCACGCTATATGGCAACTTCGTAAAAGCTAGAAGGTGTCTTCGCATCAATTGAATTTCGAAACTAATGATCTAGTTTTGTTATTATAGACTATTTGAAGGTACTGAAACTGTTTCCTGTTGCCTGTCGCTACGGATGGCATGGATGGAAATGGTTTGAAATTTGAAAAATTGGCCAGTTTTTTCAAGTTTTAATGCTAAATGTTCCAAAAATCCTCAAGAAATTTAATATGGTTAGCCCTCTCTGATAATGTTCATTTGATATCTTCGTCGTAGCTTTGCATACAATATTTTGCTTATGATTACAGCCTCAAAGTAATGATTTTAGAACAGAATTGACCTAAAACAGCAAAATCCTCGTGACACTGCTCCTTTAAATTCAACTTAGAAAATACGGAAATGTATAAGAAGTATATCGACCTTCATACCTCTACTAGTGGCAGATAGAGTGGGAAATCAAGCCTACTACTTTACTCGGTGGTTAGAGCACGTTATCAGTTCTGCTTAAAATTAATATTCTGCATGTATTAAACTTCTATTGAGACATTTTCTTTAATTCTTTAGGTGTGGCGTGTAGGATTCATGGGACACAACTCGTACACCGAAAATGTCGATCAATTCTTGCGAACTTTTCAAAGAAGCAATAGAAGATGTCCAACGCCGTTATTAAGACCCGACATCGAAAATTGTCACCGTCACTGGTGTAAAATAGAATATTTGGCCTCTAAAGTCAATATAGATATCGGGACTTAATGTATAAAATGTTTTGGATGGTTTAGTACCAGAAAAGAAAAAGGTTCACGTAGACAATAGATTTTAGAATTCTTTTTACGTGATTTACACTGATTTATATTGTAAAATAAGAACGGTATTGAATTTTGAAACTACCAAAAGGTATACCAGCCATACTTTGAGAGGGAACAATGCCTGCGTGACCTTTCTCAGAGTGGTTTTTGCGACTGCAAAGGCTCAGTTTAATTTTCTTGGAATTTGACGATAAAATTGTAAAATGGAGCCATGATGGAACCGGTCAAATCAAAGCCATTCACATGTTCTTGTGGTACTTTGTGTTGATTACGCCGCGCGAGATGATGCTAAATTTCAGGCTGTCCGTAAAACATAGTACATGTGTAGGCGTTCAAACGACAGCTTTTAAGCAGTACTTCTGATTTGCTTTTATTTATCATGCTGTAAATTTTAGATGGCGTTTCTAGCTCTAAAATATGTAGATATAAACCCAAGTATGCGAGTATTTATATGAAGGCCTTAAGTATTACTTTCATGTGGCGTTTTGTTAAATATTTCGGATTTCATGGTGTTTTCAGTTTTGAACATGCTTTATTCAAGGTGTCACGAGAACTATTTAGAACTTACTTCGAGTGTTATAGCTTCGCCAAGCACTTGGTTACAAGGTGGAAGTTATATCGTGAGTAAGATTATCTTTGGTAAGGAAATTAGTGGTATTCTTATTTAAACTCAAACATGTTCACTTTGAAAATTTCATAGTTTTGTAAGTTGCAAATAAAGTTTGAGCGGTGTGTACAAGTTTGTTTTGTTCTTAAACCCATAGTCAGGTGCTTGTTCTGTAAACTTATTTAGAAATAGTCCAAAGAAAATACGCCCGCTAATTGGTTCGAAATCGTCTTTCTTTTTATTAAAAAAAAGTAGATTACTCGCTCTCGATTTCTACCGCGCAGAGGGTGCAGTCCGAGTCAACTGTCGCGCATAGAACTCGAGAGTGGAAATAATCTGTTTGTCCATAAATCTATAGTGGTCGTTCAAACACGTAATATAAAACCTCTTCACAAACATTTCGAACCCGCAAAGAAGCGGCCATCAGCTCGTTGACAAACCCTACTCACCACCTACAACAAAATAGAGAGCGTAGCCAATCAGCGAACGGAGTTCTTGATAGAATGCAAGTAGAAACACGATACGTGTTTTTAGTACAGAGTGCACATTGGGATGGTTTGGGGGTTGACGCCGCTAAAGCACTATGCAGTAGGCATAAGGCAATAAGGTGTAAACTTCAATGTTTGTTTAATTAATTAATTTCAATTAATTAATTAGCCTTAGTTTGAGCGGGTGGGGTAGGTACCTTTGATTGCTACGTAAAACGTACCATACTTACATTACTTTTTCGTAACATCAGAAAACTATATATGGTTCCAATATTCTCTTGTTATCCTTGTGGTACTATTCCGCTCTTAAGAACAAAAGCAATTTGCTCGAAGCGCATGCGCAGATTGATTAGCATTAGTGTTAACTATATGTTAGGTAAACGATACATTTCATACACAATTACACTTGAACGTTAAGTGCTTTTCCTTGTGGTAGAACACAACATGTAAGACGCATGCGCTCTAGCACTGTCAGCATGATACAATCCGTTCTCGAGTTCAGCATTCATGCGTGCGATACCACACTCCTCTTAACGGGCGATAGCAGTTATATTTCAGGTAATGTCAGTTTTCCTTTTTAGTGCAAAGAACGCTTTTGTGACAGCGTATCGTTTGGAATCATCCCTAGCTCGGTTAAAAAATGTCGTGTGCTATTTTCAAACTATTTCGTGTTTGCTAAGCTTTAAAGAGGGAAACGAATGGATCTCCTCAGCCGCCTGTTTATTTTCTCCCCCCATGAAAGAGAACAAGAAGTTCACAAATGTATTCACCCTAAACATTTCCGAGTTAGCGACATTAAAAGTACCCGGTAGTAATGTCGTGACAAAAGAAACTTCTCAAATATTGCTGCAGACACTGTGGCACTTACGGAAACCGGAAATAAATTTAGTCAGTCTTTGAGGGGACTCATTCACCGATGTAAGATATAAATAATATCGGTAAAGTTAAAACGCTTCTCGGTTGTCTCAATCGATATCATTGTGTATTTTGAACTGGTTTATTGTTAACACGGTACCAACGGTGGCAACCTAATAAGAACGTGCTATTCCGAGACACGACGTGACTATTTGATAATTAAATTAGTAACTGTTTATGGATGATATGAAAATTTGCCTCTTGAATGAAACAAAATCATTCCTCTTCCATTTTTTTCATAAGTTAATAACATTAGTTCATTTTTCTCCAGCAGGAAAAAGCCAGCATATTTTCCTTTGTATGTTTTTGGGAAAACAAGGGTATCATGTTACAAACTTTGCGAGGAAAACAAAAGTATCAAGTTACAAATGTTGGCGTTGAAAAAATAAAATTATCACGTTTGCTAGTTCAACGTATCAATGAATTAAAAATAAACGAAATTCAACGTAAAACACCACAGTAAAATTTAAAACCTTCTTGACAAACAGTAATTGTAAGTTATTTTTGGGCCTTGAACTAACAAGTTACATACAGGCAGCTGATGACTCAAAATGTACTTACAGTCCAGCATAACACTCTGCACTATCTGAGATTGTCTCACTGGTTTAAATAGAAACTGCCATGACGTGTATTTATATCAAGCCTTCAGTTCTCGTTGTGTTTTCAACCGCCGAAGGTATTTTTTGTTACAACGCCAAAGATAATGTCCCTGGAGTTTATTGCACACTATATATATGGAAGCTATCTAAGGGCACGTTCGTTTGGGATCAATCTGGAATAAGAATAATTGGAATAATGCAAGTAAGCGTTTGTTTGGGAGCTATTCTCATTCCGGAATACCTGGATTTCCATTCCGGCTATTCTGCTCCCAGGAGCAGAATAGCCGGAATATATTCTTATTCCGGAATATCCCAAACGAACGCGCCCTAAATGATCGGGCAACTTGTCCTCAAACAACCCATAATTAGGGAGCTTTAGATTGGACTACGAGTACGAGATTGAGTACGAGTACGATTTCGAATTTCATACCAGTGACGTTTCCCGAGCTCTCGCTCTTCATGTTAATTTAGGCTGAGAGAGTAGCTCATGGGATGGAATGGTATGTGATGTGATAACGTGAAGCCTGAAAACTAGAATTGAAAAGTCGTACTCGTACTCAATCTCGTACTCGTATTCCAATCTAAAGCTCTCTATTATCGTTTACGACCTTTACGGGTTTGAAGACGAGTTGTCCGATCAGTTAGCTCAAGCAGTTTGAGGCCTGAGTCAGGAATTTAAAGTAGAAACATGGTTGGACAGCTATATCTCTTGTAAGTATATACCACACAAGTGAATAGTGCTTTTCGCGCGCGCTGCTTGGCTAGCTGGAAGGTGATTAGCCAAGTACTATTCACCTCCGAGCAGCAGAACAAAAACAAAATGGCTTTTGTCAGTATATTGTCACAACTAAAGTTACTCTTTGGGCCGCTAGTTATTCAGCTTGTGTGGTACAGGTGTATATACTAAAACAATTATTCACCTCCACTTAGTGAATAATTGTTAATTACATTTGTCATATCAAGCTGAACCTTTTCAATAAAACTGGCGTCCTGCCTTGCCTTAACATATTATCTTGACCACGTGAATCTATATTATCTTGACCACGTGACATGTCACGTGATCGTTTTGTTAAAATTTGGTATAGCGGCCAATTGGTGACGAATTTTTGGTCTATTGATCAAATAAATGAGCGTTTTCGATACAAATTGAAATTATCTACCTTGCTACGTTTGGAATGATCTTCCTTGATTTCGTTTTTAGAAGATATAAATGATCAAAGGTCAAATTTTTCTGTGAAAAGACTGACGGTTATTCCAAACGTGAGAGGATGAAAAATAATTGGCAAGCATCTAAAACGCGTTTTCGCGGGATGATATTACTAAAAACCGCCACCAATTCCTCAAATAATGACTATTTTCCGCTAAACGTCACTTGACATGTCACGTGACCTGTCAGAAGTACTAATTTTACAACCTCGTTCCCAGGGTCCTTAGAGAGAGGACCCTGGGAACGAGGTTGCCAATTTTACTTTAAAATGTTCATGACGTTAAAACCTAACTGTGTGCTAAATCTGGTTCCGTTGCCATTTATACCTTCAAAAACTGATACCTAATAAATTATTTTTACCGGTAAAAACCTTTGACCCAGGCCTTAAACTACTTGAGAGATCCGGCAGTAGCTTCCAGATGCACACAGTGTGCATAAACTCCAGGGTCGTTACCTCGGCGTTGTCATAAAAGATATTTTTTTTTGAAATCTTATTTCTTTAACTGAAACACAGAGCCTCTCTCACAGGATCCTGAAATAAATATACGAATTGAAAACGTTCCACGAAAAATCGATTTAAAATGGACATTCAAAGATTTCATACTTTTAAGGCAGTGGTAAAATCCCCAGCATCTCCTAATGTACAAACGCCTTCATTAAAGTAACGTAAAGGTGTTTTCGCACACAACGTCGAATTCCGCTTCAGTTGGTAATACTCGCGTAAAACCTTGTCACTGATGATGGAAGAAGAACAAGACTCGCAAGTGGCAATTGGAAGGCTTTTTCGCTCTTACCTCGGTAATAAAACTTTGTACAACCTTACCTCCCACCCAAGCTAGCCAAGATCCTCTTAGCCCTTAAAACCCATCCTTGCCACCCTCCTTGAACAAGCAGCCCTTTTTTGACACCCTCACCACCTTTACGAGGATGGCAATGCTAGAGTGACGTAAATGGAGAGTGGTGACTACTGGACCCTTTTGAGCTGTACGTCTAGAAGTAAATTGTTCATTGGCTAGCTGTACCCATTCTCGTCCCCAGAGCCCACGATCCTTCTGGCCTGTGGCCCCCAGAACAGACGTAGAGAGATTCTGCTGGGCAACTTTTGAGCAACTTTTTTCGATTCTGAGCAAATTTTTGGAGAGTGATAATCTTCACAACATCTTTTCTCAAAGCTAACATATTTTTGGCATATTTTCACTGTTTCGAAACCACATTGTTAAGTAATCGATATTTTAATAAGTTTTGTTTAGAAATTCACAAGAATTTCACTAGACACTTTCTTGCGTTTTGATCAGTATCTTGTGTTGATATATTCCGAATATGGATATACCGGATGTGACTCCATTTCCAGAATGTATCCTGTGTTAACGCTTTCTTCTGACAATGAAGAATCCGATGAAGAAGGACATTCATATAAAGAAAAACAGAGCCCGGCGCGCGCCGGCTTGCTGCTCTTCGATTTCAACAAGCAACTATAAATGTTTTAAGCAAAATTTTTTAGCAACTTTGGGCCATTTTTGAGCAACTTTTTGACATTGTTTAAGCAGAATCTGTCTAGATCTACCCTGGAAAATTTGCCTCTTTTAGCGGTTATGTGATTGATTGGAGCCTTACAAGCTTGGACTAAGCAAGATCTTCAACAGTCTGTCGGCTGTTTTCCCTCCCGCCGTTCAACCAAATCATCACCAGCAGACCTTCAAGAAATCTGAAGCCTTGCTAGCGCGGAGGTTTTCGGGGAAAGCCTAGAACGTACCTCATAGCGGAATGCGAATGTCAGTTTCGGTCAGCATCCTCTCCTCTTTTAAATACAATGTATGTTGAGCTCTGTAGCAGCTGTAATCAAATAAATCACAGTAGCCACTGAAGAGACTGAATTCTTGGGTTGTATGTGACGCCGTCATGAGCCACCAAAGTTATTATCTTCATCAGGCAGTGTCAGGCATGAGAGGGGGTAAATTTACATCTGTTAACAATTTTTCAACTCAGTAACTTGTTTCGTTTAAAAACGGGCACATTTTGAGTTGTGGCGGTGCGTGACACAAACAATCATGGACAAAAGTGTTGACACATTTGAGCAAAACAAACGCTTTCTATCGGCGTCCTTCCGTAATTCCTTAAAACATTTTTTTTTTGTCCATAGCCACCCGCCTCCCCCTCCCCCTCCCCCTCCCCCTTTTCAATGTTGCAATACGCTCCGTGGACACTTTCACGTGGTGACAACATTGAAAGGGGGAGAGAGGGTGGATATGTCAAAACTGGAGATTGAT
>JAHPZR010007731.1:0-5000 GCA_019787425.1 Platygyra sinensis | reverse complement strand
AAACAGTCCACAGACTGGCGCGTGAACAGCTACATTTAAATAAAGCAAGGCTTCGAAGGTCAAAATTTCCTACCTTGACCAATAGGAGTCGTGTTTGGCTTATCAACCATTTTTATCATCATGTCGTTTTTACTGACTGACAGCGACAGGACAAAATATTCATTATAGCAGGATAAATTGTGTGTTGGGACCGTCAAAATCAATTCGTTATAGCGGGGTTGGTTATGGTGGGGTTTGTTTCCACATATTTTATTGTAATATTTCTGCCAGGCTTTCAAATGTTGTTCGTTTTAACGGTGTCTTTGTTATAGTGGGGTTCGTTATACCATCGCCAGAAATTGCGGACATTTGAGCCCGCGCAAAAGTAGCGGCCAATTAATTACTTTATGCTAATGACAACATGGCCAAAAGAATGTTTCTTAACGGATTTTGGTCCAGGAACATGTCCTCTATAACATATCGAAAGTCCCCGAAAATCCGAGTGGGGGATGTTTCCCCAAAACAGATTTTTTGGAGCCCTATACTGTGCAGCATGGAAACGAGGTTGCAAGTACTGTCTGTTATGTTGCTCGAGTTTGAAAGCACGTGCAGCATGGACCGGTAAAGATTGAGAGAATTTATTTTGTCTTCCTCCCAGTTAACTCCATTTATGTACCAATTTAATCAAATAATCGTTCTGTATAAGGTTCGTAAGTCAGAAAAAAACAAAAAACACTTAAAACCTGTAGAAAATGCCCACGATTGTTAGCTATCTGATTGAATTATGTCTTCCACAAGCTAAATTAGATCTCAAAAAAGAGAATTTTGCACTGTAAGTAAAAGTTATGTCATGTTTTAAGATTAATTAATTCAAGGAAATTTTATAAACTATCTAGTTGTGGTTAAGTGCACTGACCTCTATAAACATCCAACAACAAGTATTTCACCTCGGTGTAAATCCTGATTTTCATTCATCGCTTCACGCTGACTTTTCTGTCACAAAACTTGAGTAATCAGTAAATTCATCTATTTTTCTTAAAAACTTAAAGAAAAATGCAAAGAAATCGCTCCGCATTTAATATAACTTTCATTAAAGCCGAAGTAAATGTTTTCACTCACTTATGAAATAATAAATAAAGCGTACGCCTTGCAAATTTTCCACTTTGGTTTAAGTTGAAAATTAGATTCGATTTTCTAACTTGGATTTTGAAAAGAAAATCATACACGATGCATGGAATTTATCGTAACTAAATGAAAAAGGTCTAATGACGCAACCAGCCTCAAATTACCCAAGTAGATGACTTAAAAATTGGTCCCTGAATAAAAATGCTTTCTAAAAATTGGCATTTATGTTAACAATTAGAGCGTTTTGAACACAAAACAAATTTGACTGATTCAAAATACTGAAAAAAGCAATCTCTCATTACGCACGCCGTAATAGTTCTCCTTGATAGTTGACAGGCTTCAATTTGCCTATAATTACAGACGGAGATTTCCAACAAATAATGCGGATGAAACAGTGAATTGTGTTATTTGTAATAAAGTCTCAACAGTGAGAGTGACATCGTAACTTTGAAAGAAAAGAGAAGCGAAGGGATAAACCGGGCCAATGCAGAGCGGTTTGATTCCATTACTACGGTCCCTGGGCAGTAGGTACATCAGAACTGCCAGCGAGAGTACTGTTGTCCCAACAGAATTAAGCGAGCTAAGAAATCTGTTTCAGAAGAAACAACTAGTAGTCGTCGCTCCTTTACTCGCAAAGCAAAACAATGTTTCTCCTTTTAGAATGCTTTAGAGATGAGATCATTATAACAGATATTAACGGTAAGCCGAACGTAGTAACTCGGAACCACTGCTACGACAATCTTGTTAAGAGTTTCATTTACGTGAGCACCAAGATGACTTAAGGCCCGTTTACACAGGCGATTTTTATCGCGGCAACTCGATGCAATTTTTGTCGCGCGTAAGTTGCAACAAGTTACAAACATGTTCGAAATCCTTGCGATATCACGGCGACAACTTGATCGCACCGAAAATCGCACCTGGTTTACACGTGCGATTTTGGAGTTGCAACTTAAGCGCGACAAAAATTGCATCGAGTTGCCGGGACAAAAAGCGCCCGTGTAAACGGGCCTTTAGATATCAGTGAAGAACAAATGAACATATTCAAAGCAGCAGCTAAGTTGATTAATTAAAAACGATCTCAAATCAATCCCTACATCAGAACAAATATATGTCTAATTTAAGGCAAGACAGATAAGAGATATGAAGGGCACAGGGACCATCCTCAGGGCACTGGTTGCCCACAGGCCTTTCTCTCTCGACACTAACAATAACCTAAGAAACATCTTGAATGGTGTAAATGCCGATAGTAATGTCAATCCTAACACAGCTAAGAGTGTCGGGGATAAGATTCGTTTGTCGATTAATGGAATGTTAGCCCCAATTTACTCATTCAAACTAAGTGCCCAGGAAGTCACTATGGCCTTAAAGTCATCTGTGAAGATTGCCGATGACCGAGTACAAGTTGACCCTTAACTTTTATTTCAGCGCCTCGTTATCGCCTGTGATAATTTTCAACTGGAAGAATTATTTCTGTACAAGCTCTGCACATATCCCATAGCTCTTTTCGATTCCCCATTCATGTTAAGGCAGCCACAAAAGTCAGCACCAACAGATGCACTATGGCCCCCGGACAAAGCTGACACCAGAGGCCAAGACCCAACCTAAAAGGAATCTACAGTATGGGCTGGATGGAGGTGCTCTTCTCTATCTAGGTCCACAGCCAAGAGGTTCTCCGACTTACAAAGTAGTGTGCGACGTGTATTGCACTTATCTGCAAAGGAAATACGGAAGAGCAATAGTGGTGTTTGACGGGTACAACGAAATGTCAACTAAAGCTATACTGAACTCAGCAGAGGCTTACATCAGGGAAGGTTGCTTCCACTGTCACGTTTACCGAAAGCGGGTCTGTAACGTTGAAGAAGGATAACTTTCTTTCGAGCCCCAAGAACAAACAGCGCTTTCTGTCAATGCTAAGTGAGGCTCTCCAGAATATCTGATGCAGAACACCACGCAAATGGTGGCACCGACCTTCTTATGGTCAAAACTGCGGTGGAGTCTGCCCGAACGAGTACTATAGTTCAAGTTGGGGATGAACAGATTTGCTAGTACTTCTGTGTTATCATTCTTCCGAAGATGGCAATTACCACTAGTTTAGACCAGGACCAGAGGCAAACACGAGAAATGTGCGCGTCTGGCATATGAAGAAAGTCAAAGAACAGCTCGGCAAGAAAGTTTCCAGAAATCTCCTTTTTCTTCACGCCATCACCAGATGCGACACATCACTCCTCTATGAAGTTGGCAAGGCAACAGCCCTAAAGAAATTTGAGAATGTACTTTACTTCAAAGAACAAGCTAACGTCTTCAGCTATCATTCTGCGGTTTCCGACTGTAGGTGAAAAAGCACTTGTATCACTTTTTGGTGGTAAACCAGGGGTAGGTCTTAACAATATCAGATATCAGCGTTACTTTGGAAAAACGTGCAAGCAAGACGTCTCATATTGACCCACAGAATTTGCCCCCAACAGCAGCTGTTGCTCGATTTCACAGCCTGCGCGTCTACCTACAGGTAAAGCAGTGACATGGAGAAGGTGCTGGCATGTCGATGGAAAATTGGCGGTGGAAAGTCACTAATGATCAAGTATTTCCTGTTGCAATGAACTTGCCGCCTGCAGGGTGTCAAGTTCCTATTTTTTTGGCCTGCCTCCTATTTTCTCCTATTTTTTCATGAAATTCCTAGTTTTCCTTATTTTTTTAGGGTTTCGCTAGGTACACAGAAACATTTTGACAATAAAATCGATTAATACTACAAAAAACTGAAACTTCATGACAAAAAAAGACCAGTTTGAAGTCTTTATGAGTGATTTTCTTCTGAAACTCGTGCCCAGACTTTCTCAGTGGTTTTGATAACGTGTAAGGGATGTCCAGTTACATCTTACTGACAATGAACTTGTCATTGGTGATCAAACCAGAAAGGCCTTAGCATGTTTGAGTCCTGAAAAGCAGAGCCTGGCTATTCTTGGCATTAGAGAGTTTTATGTTGCCAACAAACAAACTGTTAAATAAAAGTATGATACTTGACGCTGCTAAGACCAAGCGAGACCAAGCAATGCAAAGCTTGGAGAAATAGGACAAAGGAGAAAATTGTTGACTGACAAACAGCACAAACTGTTAGAAAAGACCATGTCCTCAACAGCAAATGCTGCCTTCAAGAAAAGCAAAGCAAAGGTTATCAAATCTGCTAAAAGAGTGAAAACGGTATAGTGTTGGACTTCTTGGTTGTTGACGTTCAAAAGTCGTGGTTGGCTTTTATTGTAAGGAGGACACATTTGGTAGCATTGATATTGTTTTGGTTTGTCAAAAACACGCAAGTGAATAGTACTTCTCGTGCGCACTGATTGGCTAGCTCAGAGGCCAAGTACTATTCACCTCCGAGCAGCCAGAGAAAAACAAAATGGCTTTTGTCGGTATATTGTCGCAAATAAAGTTACTCTTTGGCCTGCTATACGCTAGTTATTCAGCTTGTGTGGTATATACTAAAACAATTACTCACCTCAGTGTCGGTGAAAGTGGTGGATATTTACCTCCACTTCGGTGAATTATTGCTAATTATCATTCTGACAGTTTTAAGGACTACTGACTTTAATTAAAGGCATCTTGTGAAGTATCTAATGAAATTTCGAATCTGGTAATTGTTGTAGGATGAGTTGTGCTTGGTAACATAGGTAGTAACACTCGTTTTTGTTGATACAGCAATGCATTGTGGATGTATGCCATGGTTAAGTGTTAAGTTGTTGAGTGTTAAGAGGATAGAACTCAAAGAAATTCTCTTATTTTTTTCCTATTTTGGGGTGAGAATACCTATTTATTTCCTACTTTTTGGCCACTGTCTTTCCTATTTTCCTATTTTCTAAGTGTCATTTGTCACTTGACACCCTGCGCCTGCTTAAGAATCGCTT
>JAHPZR010007727.1:22500-36831 GCA_019787425.1 Platygyra sinensis | reverse complement strand
TTGTTCGTTGACACTATTGAAAAGTTAAAACATGCAATTGCCGCATCCTTGAATATTCCGTGGCGTTAATGAAAGTGCTTCTTGGGTTAAGAATGTATAATTCGCCTTATTGATTCCACACTTCGCGAAAACTGAATGTCTTTTTCGGAAAATGATCAGCAAAAGGTGTAAAATAAGAACAGCTGGGATATTTTTGAAATTTGACCAAATTCGGATTTAGACGGTTACTGTTATAAACTCAAGTTGATCGTCGAACTGCACGTTAAATTTCCGCTTTAGGACACGGCGCGGTATCTGAAAACAAGGTAGCAAAAATCAAAATTAACTTAAATATTAGGTAATTATTCCTTACCTTAGCGAGTCCCTCTTTTCGCCCAGCCAGCTAGTGTCACCGGCCCCTGCTGCCCCCCACAGCAGTCTTAGCAAAAACAACGAGCGAAAGCAAGGACCGTGTAACCCGCCCGAACATTGACATCAGGGACTTGTTACAAGCCTCAGCTTCCCGGAGAACGGGGACGGCGACGCGGGACGCCGAAAACTGTGAGAAGATTGGGGAGACCCCCCCTACCCCCCCCATTCCACCACCCCCCCCACCCCTCCAGGAAGAACGCCCTTGCGACAGAAATCACAAACAAAAAGCCAGCACTGCGGAAACATACCCCGCCTTTCTGGCACTGGCAAGCTTATTGACGTTGATTTTCGTCCTCTGTTACAGAAGGACTTCAGTAAAGGAAGTTCTCAATCACCTATTGATACGAACACGGTGAAGGTCGCACGCCATGTGTTTAAACTATCACGAAACTCCACGTTTTTCGATTTAAAAACGGTTCAAATATTTCGAAACTATCTTCCGTGGATTCCTTTACTGAATTTAATTCGATGATTTTGAAGACGACAGTGCCGTCCCGAACATTATCCCTCGCTTTCATCAAACCCCTTTTCCGTTTTTTTTCCACGCGGACTCGCCGCCGCCCTTCCCCCGTGTCGCTGGTGTGCAGGAGTAAATGAACTACTGAAGAACAGCAAATGTTTAGTCAGACTGGGGACAATCGCCCTGTGAGTTTGCCTTTTCTGCAGTCCACCCACACCCCCGTTCTTATCTTGGACCTCCCCCTTACCACCCCGCCAGTGTTGTCTTAGTCAGTTGTGATTATCAGCCAAGAGAGTTTTCGCCAGCGCCTGCTGTGACACTTAAGCCACGCTTCTTCCCGCATTTGTACGTGCCAAAGCCCTTTTCCCTGTTCCACCGCCCACCCTCACCTCTATTCTTCTCCGCATCCTCCGCCACAACTGGATAGTCATCCTTAACCTAGTAATGTGAGATAGCGTTAAGCTATGCCCCACAGGCGATCTTCTATTCTTCCATTTCCTGTCGTCACATAATAAACTTGGTTGATTAGGGCTCGCCTCCAGTGTTTCTGTGCCCCTCAGAATGTTTTTGTTCGTCTTGTTCGTGTCTCATGCTGGTTCATTGCCTCCTAGACTTTTTTCCCTTCTCCCACTATGTCTTCCCATTTCCGGCCCCCCTCTACCCCCAACTTCCCCTTTTTTTTTTTTTCCGTATGCTACCGCATTAAGTTAAACCATGTCTCCACCTGACGGCTTTCCCTTTTTTTTGCTACCCCATCCTACATCTTTCCCCTTTCGCTACAATCCCAGTGCACCAATCAATTTTTCTTTGCCATCACTAAGCAGCGCTTTTCCCCCCCCACAAATTTTATGGTGTACACCCTTTTAAATGGCTAGAATCTCACCATAATAAAACCGTTTGAATTTTAGTACTTCTTGAAAGGAAAATTTGGTTGGAAATGCATGTAAGTTGTATTTATTTAAGCTTGGCATAACTGCTTTTCAAAAATTATTTCACGGTACTCATGTTCGCCGAGGCTTGAGTTCGCTTCAGCTTTTTCGACTTTCTTAAGCTTTAAAATGAAATATCTCCACATAAAAAGAGGCTACAAAACAAACTCCCAAATTAAAGTATCAGAGAAAATTAGTTTATCACGGGTTGCTAACTTGGTATTTAAGCGTTAACACAGCAGTCGGGAAACAAAAAGCCGGAAAGCTCACGTTTCAGACAACGCGCCCCCCTCCCCCACCTATGCTCAATCGGCCCTAATGAGTAGACTCACGTCGGGCCAGAACGCAGAACGTCAACTGTTCCCGCCAGTCAAATGCTCAAGGACTTTTGGGTTTTACCTGATGCTTGTCGGCAATTAATGTCAATATTTACGAGGTTAAGGGAATTGTGTTTCCGCCACCGTTTGGTGTTGCTAGAAATGATATTGGTTTTGAGACAGATAAAATTAAACGAGCCCTACAGAAGTTTGCAATACAATATGTAAATAATCTTGGTACAAGATTTTTTGTCCACTGTTACTCCAAACGTTACTGGCGGATTCCGTCTTAAATTTTATAATTTCAGGTGGAGTAATTAACACGAACTGGGGTAAATCATTTTGACAAAAGAAGGCCTTGATAATCGTAGTTTAACCATAGATTGACAGCCCTCTGACTCCAAAGCGTAATCAACCCATCCCTTTTAATTGTTTCAGTCTTTGTTTAAAATTCTTTCAACTGACCAGCATTTGATATCAATGTTATATGAATCCTAAAATTAGACAAGGTTGCCATTTAACTCGAGGGTTGATCTTCACAAAGCGTAAGAGAAACCAATCCACAATTGTATGGCCACTGGTCTTTGCCCCCCCCCCCTTTTTTTTTTGTTTTTGAAATTTGCATTTAGCTTAAGCCGCCAACCAACCTCCTTCCCCCCTCGCCGAGGCCTTTTCAAACTTTCTTCCAGGTAAACTTAAAAAGTGTCGGTCCCCAGCGGGAGGTCAAATCCGATAAAAAAGCCTGTTGGATCGTAGCAAACTGCAAACAATAGTCTTCAAAATCATTTTATTTCATCCCTTTGATTACTATCTTTATTTCTAATGGCAATACCTAAAAATTTAAAACAGCTGGCTAAAAACAGGTAAGGAGTAGAGCGGGGTTCCTGTCTAACTCCACGCTCGAGAATTTAAAGTAGTCGCAAGCACAGACATTATTTATGACGAAACCTTGAATATTTTGTAGAAAATATTAACCCATCTGATAAATTCTGGCCAAAATTAAATAGCTTAGAACATTTATTAAGAAAGTACATTCCAAAATCAAAAGCTTTTTCAACAACCCCATCATAGGCATCACAACCCCCAATTGAAACACTCCACCAACGCACCGGTTTCTCCGCCACCGTGCGTGCCGGTTTGACCCGTTCTTATATATCCCCCACTTGCCCGGTCCTATGATTAATCCATTATGCCTTCTCCCCTTCCACAGTCGAATGAGCGAACCCGCCTATGCTGAACCAAATACTCTTGACCTGGGACGGTAATCCTGACTGAGTCCAACCTCAGCATTAGATTGGAGCACAACGCCCCTCCTTTATACATTAAGCCTTCAGAAAATAACTTAGAGGCATTTTGGCACAAACATGCGACTTTCTCGAGCGGAGCAGGGCCATTGGTCGCCAGTTCTTAAGCTCGCAACGTTTGACTTTTTCCAACATCAGCGTAATTCAGGGTCCGTCCCCGGCCCTCACGTCACCACCGCACGCGATGGGAATTTGTTTATAAAAGACATGAAAGATTCCACAAAAGTTCTCAACGAGTTGCAAAAGTTTGAAAATCTATGGCAATCAGCGTTCCCAGGAGCTATTTAAAGCAAAGAATCAACACCTTCGAAACATCATCTAAGGTAATAACCCTTCAACCACACGTAGTCTGAAGCTGGAGAGTCTAATTACGAGAAGCCGGCGCAAAAGATGCCTTACAGACTTCGTAGAACTTTGCCTGTAAAAGCAAGGGGGCGACTCCTACTCTTCCATTCTCATGCTCGCTCCTTTTCCCTTCCTCTTCTTCTCCCACTCCCCCTCTCCCGTTTTCGGTCCCCGGCGTTTTATCGTGGGCCGCCCTTCTTTGTTTCAATTTCTTCCTGCTCGGACCCCTCTTTCCTTTTCCTTTCCCTTCTCTCGTTTCTATCTTTCACCCCCCTCCCCCCTCCTATCTTATTTTCCCCTTGTTTGGTGTTTATTTGTTTCCCCATCTACGCATTAACCGCACTTCCTTCCTTTTCCCCCCTCCTCTCCCTTTTCCTCTCTCGCCTTTTCCCCTCCCCTTCTCCTTTCTTACTCCGCTTATTGTGTCTCTCCTCGTTTGCTTTTCTGGTCCGTCTTCCGCCCTTTCCTTTTTTCTTGTCCTCGGCGCAAACTCTTTCCCTACTGTCCGCCTGTGTTTCCCCTTACCTCTCAAATCGCCCCCCCCCCCGCTCTCTCTCTGCCCCTCTCCTTCCGTCCCTATTCTCAGCTTTTTCTGCTACCTCCCCCTGCACCTTATCTCCTTCCTCCCCTTGTTCACTACCCTCTGTCCCTCCTCGCCTCTCCGGTCGGCCCTGCTTGTATCACAACTCTTCTTCTCCTCTCCTTCCTTTTTTTACTCTGCTCGCCCCTTCCTTTTCCCAACTCCCCCTCCCCCTTACCCTTCCTACTTACCACCCTCATTCAGGCTTACCACATATCTAGTTTCGCTGTTACACAGCGCTTAACCACGGAGAGGAGAGCCACACATCTACCCACACTCAAACCACCATAGACACATTCCCCTGACTCGAGTTTGAGATAAGCCAGGAATCTAATCTAGACAAAACTAATGGTTCTGGTTGACTCCACGTAAAACTTCGCTCTGTGGGATTTTTGATTCGCCAAATATCATGCAGATCGAGTTCCCATTGTAAACGTTCTATAGCGTTGATTACACTTTGCCTGGGCATCAGATTTCCACCTCTTTTGTCTAATATAGGATTTAGTGGACAATTGAAGTCGCCTCCCATAATAATGTTATCAGTGTCAAAATTATGTATCTTTATGCTTTTGAGAACTGAGTGATAAAAGTCAACTAATTTGTTATCACGATTTGGACCGTATATATTGACTAAAATGGTTCGTTCACCTTTCAAAAGAACATTAAGCATAATATAACGACCATCTGCATCTGTGACTATTTCTTCAATGGAGCAATCAAAGTTATTGCGGATTAAAATTGCAACTCCACGAGAGTTGTTAGCCCCGTGCGAACAAAACAAAGGAGCGCCCCATTCCCTTTTCCACAATAGCTCATTGTCTTTCGTAGAATGCGTTTCTTGAAGAAAAATAACGTCCGCTTTTTGCTTTCTACACCATGTAAATATTGTCCTTCTTTTACGAAAATTGCTGATGCCTCTCACATTTAAGGAAATAAATTTACCAACTACCATTTGTAAGGATGAAGTAGAACGAAACAAAAGCAACAAAATTAAAACTACCAGGGGAGACGGATCTAGAATAAATTTTGTAGGCATAAACTAAAAATGCATTAATTATTGTAGACGCATAGTTAAAGTTTTTGTCAAGAAGCAAGGTCAGAGAAATTAGTACACACGAAATTAATTTTAAAACTAAAGCGAACATTGAAAGATAAACTGACAAAAATGTTCTAAAATTTACAAAATTCGCGCCCGTGACTTGCACAAGCCGTCTGAACACAAGCGAATTAGTCGCTTGGTGTTTACCGCAAAGAACACCGCCATCGTTGTGCCCGAAATGAGCAACTAAAAAACAGTTACTCGACAGGTACAGCCTTACCGTCTATAAAAAGCTTTCCTCTTGTAAATCGCACTTTCTTCCCTTGGTCAAACGCGTCTTTCATGATCGGGAGTGCTTTTTTCCGGATTTCGAAGTCGTAAGGGGTGAAGTCCTCTACAAATCTGACTCCATTCAGTACTTGCTTGCTTTCCTGATTCTTAGCGGCACGAAGTAGCACTCGCTTAAAAGGTCTGCTATAGAGTTTGACAATAATATTCCTCGGTTTTTCTTCGCGTTTTCTTCCAGTACGGTGGGCGTTCTCAATCTCGCCAAGGTCATCTTCGAAGCCAAGAAGTGTGAGATAGTTTCGTATAATTAATAAACAGTCTTCACCATCCTGTTCAACCACACCTACCACACGAATATTAAAGTCTCTGGAATATCTTTCCAAGCGCTCCACTCTTCTTTTCAGCTCCTCATTACATTCTTGAAAAAGGTTTCTCGTTTCAGTCAACGTTGTACTCACCGACTGCTTCATGTTACCGACTTCTTCTTCAAGCTTCTCTACTTTCGGCTTTAAGTGGTCAATTTCATCAATCTTTGAGATAACACTTTCACTTTCATCTTTCTCTAGCACACCACCAACGTTTGATTTTCTGTTGGACTGATAATGGTGGTGCTCTAGTCGCTCAAAGTTGAACGGTATCGTGACTCAAAAATCCGATCGAGTCACCTTAAAAGGGTAAATATGATATGGGTCCTCATAGCTCAGTTGGCGCAGCTTTTTTTCATGAACACCAACCAATCACGCCTTCAGCGGAGCATCTAAAAGTAGATGGTAAAAGTAGATGGTAACGTGGTAACGTTTGACCTAAAAATATTGGAATGTGAGTACTTGAGTGTCTCGGCGTTCTTCATCATATGACATAAGGTTTTAGTTTACTTCTTTTCTTCTGGTATCCTTGACTCTTCTTTATTCAGTTTTGAAGCGTCATTGATGACAAATATTGATTTACACAGGGACTCCCGGGGCGTGGTGCTTGTTAAATGAGCAAAATAATAAAGCCCATGGCATGGTGTTTCGTGAAATATTCGCTGCTGTCAACGAACAACACAATGATTTCAACATCGAAGGAATAACAGTTCACTTTTTGGATGCACAAGCAAACGGACTAGAAAACCTCAGTTTGGACTCGCAAATGGCAAGCAAGGTGTTGTGTTAATGCAAGATTAAATTAACGCCCGAAGCGCTTGTTAATTTAGATGAAGAAATGAGGCGCTCATTCGATGGGGGGCTTAACGGGGTGGGCGTTTATACAGTTTTCCCCAGTCGTTCTCAGATATGATCGGGGTTTTTCCTAAATATTTCTACGTGTCAGTCCTTCAGAAGTCTCAGAAGGATCCTGTCTGTCTTTAGGAGCTATGTTATACAACCCCCTTTAGCCGGTCTTTGTTTGCTGCTCAAGGTTGGTTAAGCTTTGGGCAATAAATCAAGCCAGATCTTCATTACTATCCACTGCGTAAATGTCCAGTGCTTGAATGAGTCGATAATCACTTGCTTGCGATTGAGCACGACCAAAACTATACATTCTTTGTTGCCTCCGGCAGTACTCTTCCACAAAACAGGGGAAGGGAGTGGGGGCTCTTATTAGAGGGGAGGCCCTTATTTTAAATTTTGTCAGATAAGACGGGGGCTTCTTCGAAGGGAACGTTTCTCTGAGGGGAGGTGCCAATTCGAGAAATTACGGGGAGTACATAATTTGCACCGGTAACGCAGAGGTCAGGGGTTAATTCGAATCCCGTTCAAGCCCGAACTTTTTTCAGGCGTTATTTTTGCAACTGTTTAAGATGTCAACATAGTTGTTATGATTAGTATAGGTAATCAAATGATTTCGAGTGCAATATTAATTTGGAAGAAACAAGCATCAGCATATTTTTCAAAGACTACAGAAAATTGCACTCGCCCTACGGGCTCGTGCAATTTGTTTTTTTAAATGTTTTTCGAGAGGTTGAGAAACTGTGAGTCGTGTTTAACGCCGAGAAGAAACTATTCAACCCAGCACAAGGTGCTTTAACCAAGATACCGAGGAAACGAAGCTAAAATCTACCAAAAAAGCGGATTTTCTCAGCTCTGAAGGACATATATTAACTTCTCCTGGTTGCTGCCTGACTTAAGCCTCTTCACCATAGGTAACCCAGGCTCACTATGTGTGTCACAAACGGGTTTTATATTGACATGGGTAAATATAGAGGCC
This sequence comes from Platygyra sinensis, assembly GCA_019787425.1. Lineage (NCBI taxonomy): Eukaryota > Metazoa > Cnidaria > Anthozoa > Scleractinia > Merulinidae > Platygyra > Platygyra sinensis. The sequence goes on along the minus strand of JAHPZR010007727.1, from coordinate 28,971 downwards.
ATATGAGGCGAAGTTTAGGTCTGAAAAATTTGCTAGAAAATGGAAATAAAAATCGATGAAAATTACCACGTGACGAGTTGTTGTTAATACGTACACGAAGTTTCGGGGAAATAGACTGAGTTCTTCACTTTCCCTTCATAGTGTAATGGCAAGCCACTACACTATGAGCAAGACGTAAGTGGCTGCTGGCATGGAGGATTTGGGTCACCCAGCCAGTGGCAAAACGTTAACCTTTTAATTAAAGAAAGGAATCGAACACGTACGTTTCATTCTCGGTGTCTGATATTTGCAGACTGCAGACTGCAGACAGTGTGCCTCAGACCGTAGATAGGCTAATTCTTACTCTGGCCACCCTCGGGCTATCTCCCAATTGATGTTAGTTCCCGCCCGGTTTCTGACATTTGCAGACTGCAGACTGCAGACTACAGACTACAGATTACAGACTGCAGACAGTGTGCCTCAGACCGTAGATAGGCCGCGCAGTCTGCAAATGTACTTTGTTGTGTAAAAAAGAATTTTGAGCACACTGAATTTGGTGAAGATGTTGATTGAATGAGAAAGAATTAGAGCGAAAACCCTTAGAAATATCAAATTACAATGAAGGGAACGGCCGATGAAGTTGATGTGACTATAAAACCTAGTTTTTTCGAAGAAAAGAATGGCTTAACGCTTACCCAGGCAGTCGTTATACTGAGAAGCTATATTGCAATTGAGCTAAGGGTTCTGCATTTAAAGTCGTACGAAATTCAATCGAATCAATGTGCTCAAGCTATTCTGCGTTTGATTGCATTTCTTGGAATCGAATAGTAGCTTATTACTCGTTTGCGGGCCTTTAGCACGTAATTGATTCAAGATTGTTATATCAGCCTATAAACATTTCAGTCTATTTTCCTTAGCCTTTGTCATTGTTGTTGTTTCATTTCTCAAACAAGAGAGAAATTTTGAATTTCAGAGCGTCTGTCGAAAAACATATTTATCTCGTGATTTTTAACCCATTCAGAAGTTAAAGTATTAAGAAAAGTGCTTTTGTAAATGCTTGCTTGTTCAGATGTTGTTACGCAGCACAACATTCACATGCACTCTTACTTTCTCTTCGCCCGCGATTCTACACCTTAACCGTCCCCGACTTTCTCTGTCCGACCTCGTAGCTCAGTCGGCAGAGTAACAGTAGATCTAATCCGGAGGTGGTGGGTTCGATTCCCACCGAGGTCAAAAGATTTTTTCTTTACCTCGTGTGGTTCCCTGATTCCCTTTACTAGGGCTAACGCCCAGTGAGTGGGTGAGAATCATGGGTTCAATTAGCACTTTAATTTACTGACTTCAGAGTTAATTCTCTGTCTCACCAAATTGATATTAGTTCGGTACATGAAAAGTCCGACGTTTGAACCGGGCCTACAGTGACGATTTGAAAAATAAATTTTTGTTCTAGAGTTTTCCTTCAACAAGCTTGCAGGGCATTTCATCATAAATACTGTTATTGCTTTAAACTTTGGAAACTTTGTTCTGTTACCAGTATAACATATAAAGTGGAAAATCAGTATGAGCTAAAGAGCGCCATGCCGTGACCTGAAGATATGAGTTATTGACCAAGCGTGAAGTACAGATGATTGCATATTGGCCAAGTTCTTTCATTTTTTAATTAGAATTTGCGGCTTTAGAAATTTCAGTCTTTACAACATGGCAATAGAAAGGACAGTTGCGATACTGACATTGAAGATGGAGGAGACATTGGGATTCGCGATACTGCGGTGTTGGAAAATTTTTCTTGCGGTAATTCGGTAATTTTAAACTCGAAATGTGCCGGGTATTGCGGGATACGGTTTCTTAGCATTATGGACGGTATTAAAACTTATTCTCCAAGTTCTTCAATTATTTTTCCGAATCTTTTCCAGTTTCTAATTGGACATTCCTAATGTAACTTAGCTCCCATAGTAACGGTTAACTACAATTCCTTGTGTAGCAATCGTGAAAGGGTAAGTTAGTTTTGTTGCCAAAACGTTAATGGATGTTACTTCTTTTGTGTACTGAATCAACAATTAACGGAGTGAACGTTCATTAACAAGTTCTTATTAATTGTTGTTTCCGTGTTATTTGCTCTAAATTTACCGAATATACAGAGTATTTGTTTCGGTTTCACATCGCTTTTCCATTAGGTATTGCATTGTTAGCCAGTGTCAGCAAGTGATTTTCACTTGACTGAATTTTGACAGCGTGGCATTTTAATAAACATAGATGGAACTGCTGCCGATAGGAAACCGGCTTATAGCTTCAAATCCCAAGCAAATAGTTAAGGCAGGTTTAGTTCCCATAGATAGTGGTGATTATTTGTAAACTTAAGATATAGAAAGATTATTAGGTATGGTGCTCGCGAATCAAACATATTCAAAAGCGAAGGCAAAAAATATACATAACAATATAGTTGAACTGCATGACGGGTCAATAGAGTTATATTTCTAATTCTAGAATGTTCAATGTTTGGTTTAAGTTTCTCTCTCCTTTCAAAATTCCGACTTCAATTGAAGGATAAATTACAAATTTAAAGCTTCTCTAAGGTTCCGAACCTTGTCTCCCCATCTTCGTTTGCAGCAGTCTTTTCTCAGAGGGTTTAGATGTGTTGTCCCAGTAATTTGCATATCAGTCAACTAATGTCGAACTTTGAAGTCGCAAGGCAACGCTCATTTGATCAGCTAGAGACTTATAATAGTTTGTCTCCTGACTTCTCGGCGAATCATGCATTTAAGTTTAAGTTGAAATCAGAAAACTCTCTGAGACCACTGCAGTCGATTTCTAGTCACATGACTCCACTCAGTGTTGCTCTCATTTCTTTGTAACAAGGACTCGACCGCCGAAAATTATTTCCTAACGGGCGACAGGGTTTCGCAAAACAGAAACTGTTATTGGCTTTTCGCTATAAATGCGCTGTTCTATTATCTGTGAAGTAAATTATTTGTTCGCATGCTCGTTGGCTTTGTTCTGCAAGAACATTCCGTCTAGCTTGACTGAAATTCATGAAGCAAAAAACAGTACTATAAACCATAGAATACTCACTGTTTGGAAAGATCCAGGAGTGATCTAGCAAGGTGGCAAGACAATAAAACGAACAATGGAAATTCCCGTAAGACTTAGGAAACTATCAATGAGGTGACACGCATAGTCTCCCTATATACCCAGATATTATATGTAGGCTAGCATGAAATGGTATACACTACCGCATGGAAATATGTATAGGGAGACTATATGGGAAGTTAACATGGAGTATATGCCCACGCAGCAAATCAGATATGTGCTTGAGCGCAATGGAGCGAGAATAACCAATTCAACCGAAATCGCAGAGGGTTTTAATAAATTTTTCGCTGAAATCGGTCGTGAACTGTTCAGGAATATAGAAGAAGTGGACACCTTCGATGAATTTGTTAACCAAACCAGCAGTTGTTTTAGTTTCCAACATGTAACTCAGTTGCACTTTTTGTCCCATCTAAACAAATTATGCAAGAGAAAGACACGGTCTTAATTCTGTGGCAGCCAGACATTTAAGAGAATGTCTAGAGTTAATCTCCGGGTCCCTCGCTTTGATATTCAATCAATTGATCGACACCGGTATTTTCCCCGATGAATGGAAAAGTGCAAGAATCACGCCTCTTTTTAAGTAGTTGGAAGCACTAGTGATTTTTCTAAGGGCCCGGTCAAACGACCCATGATAGTCGATGATAGGTGATTCTCTCTTCTCATCAACTATCACCAACTATCATTCACATGGTCAAACGGTCAAAGAAGTTCGCGATAGTTGACGATAATTTAGCGGCAGTCGCGCGAGGAAAGTCACGCGAGCAGCTAATTCCACGCTCTTTCCGCGTAAAAATGTAAATACTAAAATGGGGTCGGTTGAGGCAAACTTGAAGAAGTATGAATTTATCGCGTTGAAAGAGGCGGCAGCTTGTAATTGATTTGCTGAAGGAATATACGGAAGATGAGTGATACGCTTCTTTTTTTGCGGTGTCTTCTAATTCTTGCGAGTTGACGCTTTCAGAGGAAGATATCTTCTCTAGGTAATCTTGGTCTTCAATTTTTTTCTTTGTCGTGATGATCAACTTGAATATAAACACAAATTTCTGAGCTAAGCCTAGCGAGGAACTTTTGGCGGCCAATTTAAACGAACCCGCCGATTTTCGGGGGAAACAGCCGACAAAAACTATCATGAACCAGATTACAAAATCTTCTGTTTCGCACGCAAAACGAAAATACAGCTTAACTCTGGATAATTTCAGCCTTAGTAGCCGGGAACTGGTCCTAAGTTACATTCTTTATCCTTGCAAATGTCCTGATGTGCATCCCCAACCGATTTTGGCCCAATTTTGACCAAATAAACATTTCTCACAGACGGCCATGTTCTGTCTGAATAGTTGCTAACTTGAGAAAATGCCCCTGAGGGGGGATATGACAAAAAGAGCTGGAAAATGGCCTGTAATTGGCTGATGATGACATCATCCAGTGACGACAATTGGCCGAGTGAGTCGGAGTTTGGGTCTGCTCACCGACAAAACTAAAAAAAAATAATAAACCGAAGGCAGAGCAAGAAACCGCCCAGCCTACGGCTGCGCGGTTTAATTATTATACGCGTGGTCAAACGAGATAAACTATCATCGTCTATCATGAGGAATTTGATCAAGCTCAAAATGAATGATAGTTGATGATAGTCGATGATAGTGCATGATAGCTGGTGGTCAAACGGAAGCGCGCGCTTCTACTATCATGGACTAACATGGACTATCGTCGACTATCACGGGCCGTTTGACCAGGGCTTAAGGTTTATGATCCATGTAAAACGGCACAGCTGACGTCATAAAGTATAGGACAAAAGCAAAAGAAGGAACAAACGAGACATTGCAACTTGGACAAAAGGAGTAAAACAATAGGATGTTATTGTTCGTTTTACACCGAACATGAGCCCCTTCTAATTATCGACTGATATCTGTTATCCCGGTTGTGGCCAAGGTTTCTGAACGGATTATTTATGATCAGATGTATCACTATCTAAACGAAAACGATCTTCTTAGCCGGCACCAATCTGGTTTTCGCTCGCTTCATTCTACAATTACTGCTTTGATTGAAGCGACTGATAGCTGGTCTTTAAACAACGATCGTGGCTTTATCAATGCTGTTGTGTTTTTAGGTCTTAAGAAGACGTTTGATACTGGGGGACCACACTTTTCTTCTTTTGAAATTACAAGCCTATGGTATTCAGGGTTCCTCATACCAGTGGGTTTGCTCTTATTTAACGAACCGAACGCAACTGACGCGTTTAGTAAACGGGAATAAATCGTTTAAAATGTCCTTTCGCTGTGGTGTTCCACAGGGAACGATTCTTGGGCCCCTTCAATTTCTATTATATATAAGTGATCTGTCTAATTGTCTCCAGCATTCCCAACTTAGTATGTACGCCGATGATACTAGTATTGCTTTTGCTGCTAGTGATGTTGATGAAATGAATAATTGTATTAATCTTGATTTAAAGAGAATTCGTGTGTGGCTTGCAGCCAACAAACGTACTTTAAATATGACAGACAGAATCGCTACTGATTGGTTCTAAGCAAAGGTTATTAAACTCTACAGCGAATCTCATTGCAACAAATTAACCAGTTTTCGATAACGCAAGTCTCGACTGTAAAATCCTTAGGTATACACATTGATAAAAAATCTTACATGGAAGTGTCATATCAACGGGCTTTGTAAAAAGATATGCTTCTGGTATAAGCGCCACTAAGCGTATTAGGTATATACGGTTCCATAAAAGAGTCCACTTTTCATCTACAATTCATTAATCCAACCTCATCTCGATTACTGCAGCTCGGTGTGGGGATCCTGTTCCAAGAGTCTTTCTCAAAAGTTACGAAAATTAAAAAATCTTGCTGGACGTGTCATAACCTTTCCAAATTGTCTAAATAAAGACTTGAATTTAAGACTTTAACTTATGCCGTGAAACTACTCTTTTTAATGTCGTTGAGGAGAACACGAAGACCAAATTCTTAGATCGCGCTTGCGCACTAACTTTCACGTTACTTCCGGTCGTCGTCGTGGTTTCTTAAGCTCCCTAGTAGGGAGCTTAAGCCGTGATCCACGACGACGGAATAATTGCGTCATGTCTAAACAAATTTGACGCACGGGTTTCGTTTTCGGCGGAAAAAATGAAAAGTTTAGCAAAGGCTCGGGTGAACGAAAGCCTTTGAAAGTTCGTTTCAAAATGACATCGTTTAAAGATATTTAAACTTTACTTCCTCTCTTTCACGACGATGTTTTGATCGATGATGAATTCTTGTTGCTTCACGAGCCTTATTCGTCTACTAACCCAGATTTTCCATATCACATATACCCTGCAGTTGACCTTGACGAACTCGATGAAATCTAAATTCTTGGCGGGATTTAGATTTAGAAACTGACGAGATATTGTGGCTCTACGAGATGTTCTTCAAATTT